>DWKW01002074.1:0-11544 GCA_018250115.1 Doberes anticus
CTCAAGAGTAGCAACGCATCCACATACAACCTCAGATAGGAGTTCCGTCTTAGTTGAAGTTTGATGTGGATGTCCATGGGCTGCAGTGACCACTTAACATCAGGTGGCCTGCTCGTTTGCTATTCCGTCTGAATAAAAAAAAATGAAACAATCCATGACAACCACTTTACTTCCCTTCATGGCGTCATTAATTTGCTTAAGTTTAATACGATATTTTGATATTTATTGATATAAATTCATATCTGCTGCAAAATTCATTGATATCGCAGTACCTACACACAATTTTATTTGACTAACACTTAACAGATAATACAAGGTGCTTTCAATGGAATTAAAATCACAATGGAAAGTGAAAATAGTGAAGACATTGCCTATAGTCATATCAGCCACAGGTGTCTTGACACAAACACTCCAAAACAACTTGGGTACTTTAAACGTTCATCACTTGACATAAATTCTGTTACGAAAAGTTACACGAAGCAGAAAGAAGAAAGTTTTCTATGTATTGTATTTTATTGTATGTATTTTTTTTTCTAATGTCTCATGCTGTGGGCCCTATGGTCAGCTTCACCGAGTATTCTTGTGGGGAACCCAGGATTAAATGACTGGGGGAGGGGCGAGTGAGAGACAGCGTCGAGAAGAAGAGGGCGACGATGGGTTTGTGTGAGCGACCTGATAGACATCTATTGTTGTGTAGTAAGAGTGAGTGATAGGCTAGTGGTTAAGCATCTCGGCGTCGCTATGGTGGGTCGAAGTTTGAATAGCGGCGCGTACCTCTGTTTTTCGAAATATTATCTATTCTAAATTTACGATAGTATGTGCGTATTATGAATTAATTATCACAGGCTTTAACGGTGAAACGGAAAACATCGTGAGGAAACCTGCAGGCCTGAGAGTTCTCCATAACTTCCTCGAAGGCATGTGAAGTGCGGCTGTCCGCACTTGGTCAGCGTGGTGGACTATAGCCTAAACTAACTCATCTCTGAGAGAAGACCCGTACCCAGCAATGGGACAATAATGGGCTGATGTTATTGTCGTGTGGACGAAAACCTGCGACGATAAGTATTACCCCCGAAAATTAGAGTAAGTATACACTTACGAACATAATTAATAATGTGAATAACGCTTCACAGTCATAGCTCTGCAACTATTCCCTGCGTCATGGGTATCGTAGACACACAGAGACAAAAACACAAACCACCAGACCATGAATCCGCCGGGAGCCCCAGACCTTGCGAACGACTGGCACGTTGATGACTATACCATACTACGGCCCATAAAACTGAAATTTACGTCTTAACTGCACTTATCTAAAGCCATTTTTCTCAATTTTTCATTCGATAGTTGAAACTATCGACTACCGACCGGTAGTCACTTTCCTCAGCTTTCCAACCGCCGGCTTTTGCTATAAATAATAACATTCACACGCTACATGTATTTAAATAAATACGCCGACTTTCGCCGTGGGGCTACTCTCATTTATCAATAATGTACCGCGCTTAATTGATCGCATCGTGCCGCACGCATTCCTACTAAAAGGGCCAAGTACATTGTAGTAACAAATATGATTGCAATAGTTCAACATTAAAGCTACATACTTTACAGTAATTTGCCTATTGAAAAGTATTTTTTTGGTAATGGGAAGCGAACGAGAGAGAGCGAGCCTGCTTCCGAGATATAGAAGTAATACGCCTTTAAAAACGAATTAAAATAAACTCTGCAGCGCCTGATGGAAAGGTAGAATGAAGCAGAAATATAGACAAAATGCAGATAGTAAACAGATCGGTTTAAACGAAGTTTGAAGCTGAAACGTATACTAACGTCTGATTTTATCGTAATTAGTCAAAAATTATGACCGCTATTGCATTGTACAATTTTACTCCGGTACGTTTACAAAATATATGAATAAAAAAGTTTTTTTGGAATTTGCCAGACTCTTTCTGATCAAACTTTAGTTTAATTTAAAGTAGCGACCGACCCAAACGGTTTGTATTTCATCGTTTAATCTATCTTAAAATTTTCAAAGACAAAATTACTATGTTTTCATTCTTATCGACGTCATACGTCATGCATCATACAAAGCTTCCGACCGATCGTTGATAAATGGGAAGATCCCCTCGCCCTGTGTAAGTATTATTGAAGAATGTCCTAGGCCTACTCTCGTGAGTAATTTTCTAGTTTGTTCACATTAGTGTCACTGGTTCTCTTGTTGCCGGTAATAGCCTGTAATTGGGGTGATGAAAGTTTATTGCCATTCGTTCAGGTTGCCATAATGTGTACACAGGATTTTGTAGTTAGTTAGTAATACTTAAAATTATATACAGATGCTTGCTTGTGCGCCGAAGACTCCGATCTGGAAACAAAGCCTAGCGATGGTGGTAAAGTCTTATGTCGAAGGCTCGCCTGCGGCGGCACCACCGTTGCACCTATTTCTGCCGTAAAGCAGCAGCGTGAGAACTGCTGTGTTTCGGTTTGAAGGTTGTAGTAAGGCAGACGACACTGGACAGAGGCATTCCAACTTAGTCCTCAGGAGTAGCAGCGCATCCACACACAACCTCAGGTGTGGATGCTAATGGGCTGCAGAGACCACTTAACATCAGGTGGCCTGCATGCTCCTTTGCTACCCTGATAATATATAAAAAAAAAACTTGTATTAAGCAGTACGTTGCGTTTGTTTCAGTTTGAAGTATTACGATGTCCTAAAAATGAAACTTTTAAAAAGTTCACCAAAGATAATAAAGCATTCGTTGATTATCAGAGTTTTAGCTGCTGCGTCGGACCAGGGATGAGTTTGTATCAAATTACTTTGGACTGCAGTCGACATAGAATAAAATTTATAAGTCACTGGCAAGTTGTACACAATCCTTTGAGCGAAATATAAATCAAAATGTATCAACAAAATATCTACTAAATAGCAAAACAACGTAACAACTGACGACGTTGAACCGTAAGTAGGTAACATTATAAAGCCCTTTGAGACTAAAGGACTCTATACAACCGCATACCAGACTCGCAATTTTAGATTTAACCAACCAAGGAATTTCCTGCCTTACTGAAATACCTTTAGGAA
The DNA here is from genome assembly GCA_018250115.1 of Doberes anticus. Taxonomy (NCBI): domain Eukaryota; kingdom Metazoa; phylum Arthropoda; class Insecta; order Lepidoptera; family Hesperiidae; genus Doberes; species Doberes anticus. Next base: position 3,071 of record DWKW01002074.1, read on the forward strand.
ATCCGAGTCTTATTCATAGTCGTTTACATCACTTCCTTTGTTTAATACTTGCTGTAATTTAAATTACTTCTAATAGACATCAATCTTGTACAATAATTATGTTTCTAAGAAATCTGTTGAATTTCAACTAAGATTTACAGAATGCCAATGTAAAGTAGAAATACAATATACTGAATTGCAAGTAATTTCGTAACCACACTGCGTGAATGGGTCAGTGGTTCGTAAACTATCTAAGTCGAAGTTCTTACGCAGTATGCAGTTTCGAGATGGATCATCATCATGATATACGCATTATTGTCCTACTACTGGGCATAGATCTGAGGAATCCACTCCGCCGGCCAAGTGCAGATTGTTGGTTTTTTTTTTTAAATATTAGCAGAATAGCAAACGAGCAGTCAGGCCACCTAATGTTAAGTAGTCTCTGCAGCACATGGACATCCACACGTGAGGTTGTGGGTGGATGCGTTGCTACTCCTGAGGACTACGTTGGAAAGCCTCCAGTCCAGTGTCATCCGCCTAACTACACCCTTCAAACTGAAACACACCAGTTCTTACACTGCTGCTTTACGGTAGAAATAGGTGTAGCGGTGGTGCCGCCGTAGGCGAGCCTTCGACAAAAGACTCTACCACCATCAGATTTCACATTCCATTCAAACTGTACTGTTAAAAAATGAACCTATTTTGCGAAGGATTTTATTACGAAACAAATTTCCATGAAACGGTACTTATACAGGATTGAATTCAATATATTACGCAAGAGAAACAGATTTACTGGAAAATCTGCGTTGAAAATCTGGGAAAAGTTGGTGTAGAGAACGAGCCACTTATGTACACACGTAAATTGCATGCTGCAGATAAATGCAGCGCAAACATATTGTGCTTAATGCCAGCGTAATTTATCCGAATCAAGAGTGGGGTTTCCTACAGGAAAAATATTTGCATGAATAATCGTCCTCATTGTCAATATGTTTAGTATTCCACCAGTAAGTGTTTTCTACAGCCAATGTATAATACATTGGACATCCAAGTCAAATCTCAACTAAGACTGAAGTCTACCTGAAATCAAATCCTATTGGGTCTTCTTTTTTATATATTTTGATAGAATAGCAAACGAGCAAACAGGCCATCCGATGTTAAGTGGTCACTGCAGCCCATAGACATCCAAATCTGAGGTTGTATGTGGATGTGTTGCTACTTTTCAGGACTTTGGAGTGCGTCCTGTCCGGTGTCTTCTGCCGAATCCCACCCTTAAAACTGAAACATAGCAGTGCACACACTGCTGCTTTACGGCGGAAAAAGGTCTCATCGCAGCGATGGTGCCGCCTAAGTCGAGCCTTCGACATAAGATTCTATCACCATAAAATATAAATTTACGTCTTTTAATGGAGTAGCAATTACAAAAACATTATTGTGAGCAAAAGCACCTTTTAATTCGATAATCAAAATATTACCTTCATTCGGAATAACCTGATGAATTTTTAGAGCCTTTTGTAAGTCCGTTTTGTTAAAAACAAAGGCAAAGGACCATATTGCCCTTTTGATGGTCCGTTATAGAAATACACTATATCTATAAGTGGAGATAACTGCTGGCCAAGTGCGGATTGGCGGACTTCACATGACTTTGAGAACTCTCTGGCATGCAGGTTTCCTCACGATGTTTTACTTCACCGTTAAAGCGAGTGATAATTAATTCATAATACGCACATGATATCGAAAATTTTGAATAAACAATATTTCGAAAAATAGAGGTGCGTGCCGGAGGTTTGAACCTCGACCCATCGAAGTGGGGTCGAGATGCTTAACCACTAGGCTATCACTCACTAAATTGGCTACATAAAAAGTAAAAAATAATACTATTATTTTTGAATTCATCTCAATAGTTTTACATTTATAAGCGTCAGAGATTTGCATCTGTACCCTGAATATTTTTAAAACTTTCCGACGTCTCCGTAAATTCGCGATCTCTAGAGAAATAAAATTGGTCATATAAAAATCTGCAGCACAAGTGGGTATAACTTATAGCTAGAAGCGTTTCAAACTGTCGCGTTCAAAATTAAGTTGATTTTTCTTAGCAGCTTGTGTTATTTTGAAGTTAATTTCAACAGTCCGTGCCTCCTATGTAAGCCGCATAGCAGCAATCTGATCCGACGTATGTATACAATGTACATATCTGTTAGTAGGAACACCGAGAAACATAGAGTTACAATATAGCCTTGCTAGATGGCATTTCATTTTAAATTGCCACTAGAACTCAGGGGGGTCTACGACTAACCTCAAATGGGGCTAAAGTACATGATGCATTTCAACTTTTGAGGACCAAGAACTAAGCTGGAACTTCTTTTATCTCAGTAAGTGCTACACCCTTCAAACTGTTCTACAACGATGCGAGCATAGATAGTTTGCTACAGAATCAGGTGTAGCGTTGTACACCATACCGTTGATACCATACTACCATAATCGACGTTTGACACATGGATCTACTTCGTCAAAGGTAGGCTGCATACTAGTTTACTTCAGAACATGTGAACAACAGATTATTTACAATAGCTTTGAACAAAACACAGTTGCTGCGTTTCGGTTTGAAGGGTGTGGTTAGGCAGAAGACACCGGAAAAGAGGCATTCCTCAGGAGTAGCAATGCATCTACATACGACCTCAGATAGCACTTTCGTCCTATTTGAGGTTTGATGTCTATGTCCATGGGCTGCAGCGACCACTTAACATCAGGCCTGCATGCTCGTTTGCTATGAACATTAAAAACATGTCTTAGAAAATAAGTTTAAAACGCAGTAATGACTTAATGAGCACAGCGATGACTTAATGAGTGAACGAATTATTTGACGAATGGCTGACGATGCTCGTCGATGCCGCTTCCCTAGTTTTCGTCGTTTCGTCGAATTGCTTCGTTGAAATTTCTTTTGTATTAGGAGTAATTACAATGTTAATTAATCACAATGAACCAGGAATCAATGTTGTCGTCTTAAAGGTTCCCTGTCCCATGAATCATATTATGACTCATGCCTACTGTGTCTACTAACGGGACAGCATAAAATTTTATTACGTTCTTTTGTAATTTATTGCTCGCTTACAGTTCCCGATATACTGGAAACTAATGATTATTAGTAATAAGTGATTTTTGTTTTTGTTCTTATAGGTACAATATAAATTGTAACGTTCCTCGCACCTTTGCAGCTTTTGCTTTTTAGTCAAACGGAATAGCAAACAAGCATGCAGGATATTATATTGATGTTAAGTGGTCACTGCAGCCCACATCAAACCTCAACTAGGACGGAAGTCCTATCTGAGGAAGTGTGTGAATGCGTTGCTACTTCAGAGGACTAAGTTGGAATGCCTCCTCTCCAGTCCAGTGTCTTCTGCTTCAAACCGAAACACAGCAGTTCTCACACTGCTGCTTTACGGTAGAAATAAGTGTAGCAGTGATGTCGCCGTAGGCGAGCAATCGATATGAGACTCTACCACCTAACTAATTTGCTTGCACCGAAAAATCAAATATTTCGGTCACATAGCGCGAAGAAACGACAACAACCTAGAGAAACGGAGGGTTTCAGGTAAAATACCCACTGCGAAACGATGGTCCGACTATATTTTCGAGTAACTGCAAATACCAACGGTATCAGTACGGTCACCGACCGTACCAAGTGAAGTAAAGTATCAGTAATGCAGATCATACACTGATCTCAGCAATAATGGACCAACCGAAGATAGAGAGATAACGTCTCCATTCTGCTTCTCGATCAGTTAACAATCAATGAATATTTAATTGACGAACACATGAATTTACTTTCCGCAGTTTTCATCGTTTCGTCGTTGTCGAAATTTATTTTGTCATCGCAGTAGGTATACGTACCCCTTTGTCGTAATTACAATGTTGAGAGTTTGCCACAATGAAGGAGAAAGCAATTTCGTCGCTCCCATTTATTTGCTCTCTTAGGTTTTGTTGCTCGTTTACAGTTTCTGTTAGTTGGAAAAGCAGCGAATCTTGAGAAATAAGCTCTTATAGAACGCAAGAAATAGTGACAGGAATAATTTTAAACGTATTTCAATGTTTAAATTATGTAACTGTTCTTTTTAATAACATAAACTAATAGAAATAGTTATTGTTAAAAACAGTTATTGCTGCTCGCATTGTATAAGTGATATGTACATCACATTAACATATAACATGTAATATTTAACTATTTATAATTTACTATACTAAAAGAATGCGGTGCTTTTTTTATTATAACATTATATGTAGCAAACGAGCATGCAGGCCACCTGATGTTAAGTGCTATCTGCAGCCCATGGACATCTACACCTGAGGTTGTGTGTGGATGCGTTGCTACTCCTGAGGTCCAAGTTGGAATGCCTCCTATCCAGTGTCGTCTGCCTAACTACATCCTTCAAACCGAAACACAGCAGTTCTTACACAACTGCTTTACGGCAGAAATAGGTTTTCGAGAAAAAAATAATTTTCGGTGGGGAATTTTGGGTTTCCGCCCCTTTGAAACTATGAGTCACAACTTTAGATTCACTCTATTGAATGGTGAATATTAATGGAACAAGTATAGTTCCAGCTGTTTGTCGTGAAGCTCTCTTCGTTGAACCTCACAAATTCAACAAGCTTGTATATATTTCTTTGGCTTGAAGTTAATACAAACTAGTAAAATTTTATTTCTTTATGGGTGGTAGAGTCTTATGGCGAAGGCTCACCTGCGGCGGCATCACCGTTGCAACTATTTCTGCCGTAAAGCAACAGTGTGAGAACTGCTGTGTTTTGGTTTGAAGGTTGTAGTAAGGCAGAAGACACTGGACAGGAGGCATTCCAAATTAGTCATCAGGAGTAACAACGCAGCCACATGCTATTTCAGACAGGACTTCTGTCCTAGTTGAGGTTTGATGTGGGTGTCCATGGGCTGCAGTGACCATTTAACATCAGGTAGCCAGTACGCCCGTTTGCTATTCTGTTAACATGAAAAAAATCCATATAATATACTCGAAATGTTCCTGCGAATGTTCGATCTTGTGTTCAACGTAATGGTCATTGTGAGTAAGCATTTACGGTAACATAACTTTCTATATTGAATTACTTTCCGTTGAAATTGTTTGAAGTAATTTCATACGACCATCCGAAGTATAATTATTTTACGAAATTCTTTGTTGGTATATCCTGCAGCTACAGTGATCACTTACCACGAGGTGACCTGCATTGTAGTTTGCTACACCTAATTTTAATTTTTTAAATGTATATTGAAATACATTTAATAAGGCGCCATGAAAACAATTAACATTTTAATAAATATTCCTTGTATATTTTTTATTCTTAGCGATTATTTTTTCTGGTGTAGTTCAAGGTTTCCAAAAATTACTTTAACACCCTGATATAATCTGCCCTGCCATGTGTCGAGTGAGTGATAGCCTAGTGGTTAAGAATCGTGATCTACTTAATCTGGTTGGTGGCGGTTCGAATCCGGCATGCACCTCTATTTCTCGAAATGTTATCTTTTCTCAATTTTAATAAATTATGTGCGTATTACAAATTTATTATCACTGGCTTTAAAAGTGAAGGAAAACATCGTGAAGAAACCTATAAGCCCGATAGTTCTCCATAAAGTTCTCAAAAGCATGTGAAGTCCGCCAATCCGCACTTGCCCAGCGTGATGGACCTCTCATCTCTTAGGGGAAATCCGTACCCTGTAATGGGACAGTAATTTGTTGAAGATTATCATTATATTGTGTTGCAAAACAGAATTACTCAGAATAATGGCGTCGCCTCTGCTACCAGCTGACTTTCAGTTACGCCTGGGAGTTCGCTCATTAAATTAAGCCTGCATTTCTCATTGTTATTGAATTCTAATATATAATTTAATAACATATGTATTTTGCAAACGAACTACGGGTGTACAGAGATTGTCTGTGCCCTTTTCATTCTTTAGAGAAATTGCAGGAGATAAAAAGATAAACAAAATAAAATATTTCATCGTAAAAGAAGTAATAAATTAATAAATATATTTAAAAATTACATGTTTCCTATCTCTATAAAGCCGGAGAGTTCTTTAATCATGCTACTTTCAGGAAGTACTAATTCAATAAAAAGATATATTTTACTCTAAAGCCCGTTTGTTAAGGAAGGCTCTATAACTTTGTAACGACCTTAATGCAGGTGAAACCGCAGGGCACAGTTAGTTTTGAAATAAGAAAGACGAAAGAAAGGAACTTTATTTAAGTATATCCTGCAACATAGCTACATTTAAATAATAGGTAAATAAAATCTTCATTAAAATGTATACCTATGTATGAAATGGAATCGTTTTAGTTATTAAGGTGGCAGTGCTACACAACAAAATTCTCTGCAGTCAGTATTTGCTGCTGGCTCTGCGAAAAACAAGCAGTTTTACCTGAATTTCGAACCAGTTATTCATAAATCAGAAAAAAAACAAATGAAAATTTTACCTAATACAAAACCATAGTTTCTCTCCTTTAGTTCGATCCAATTTTTAAAACCTCAGCTACGATTTTTCCATTGCTTATAAGTTTATCAAATATTAGTTTCAATTCATAGCATTACAAAATTACTCGTTACCCCACTGAATGTTCCTACAATTATTGTCTCGCTGTTGGCTCGATCCATGTCAAGTCACATTTTACCAAACTGCTCCTGCTCCGTCCCCATTTTCATTGCCATCTATTATTTTAGGTTAGCATTAGCATATGGCATTTTGGGAGAAAGAGGAAATAAATATTCACTATCGTCGTCTATAACGACTGTGGCGACGGCTTTAGGCATAGAGTATCCGGTGTCATCTTCTACAGTAACAGAACGGACCGGTGTGGCATTTGGTACAACATCATAAATGTCTAGCTCTGGTGTTGACATAGACTTTTCCCTCAATTTACTAATTGCTGATTTCCGTTTGGTTTTCCTGAGACCCATTAGCTCGTAATTTTCTTGGAAACTTTCTTTGTTTGTTTCCTTTCCCGCCTTATTCTGAGCATGTAACAATTCCTCGCAAATTTTTTCCATTTGCTGTCGAAGAATCAATGGTACCACCGCTCTTGTACCTGTTGTTTTCTGTTTGTCACTTGCATCATTTTGCTTTTGTGAATCTATTATTTCTACATGATTATTTAAATTTCCCGTAATACCTGTATTGTTTTGCAGCTCTGATTGATCAAAATTAAAATTTCCATACACACGAAGCAATTCTTCGCTGTCTTTTCTATTTTGAAATTGTATGCTATACTGGCTACTGTTTATATTTGTTACAATAGCTTCACTTCGTTCTTCCAATGACCTGTACAATCTTGATTTCGTTTTAAATAGTAAAATGGTCAATACAATAACTAATATGAAGAGAATTATTAACCCACAGCATATTACGGAAAGCCATATAACCTGTATGTTATCCATGTTCTTTATTAAACCGACTGAAACAAAATATGAGGGAAAGGTTTATTAAAAATAAGTGAAATATTTATTTTTAAACCCTGAATCTTTTTGGAACATCTTTATTGATACGACAGATTAATTGGCAGCAAGGATTTAAAATTTTAATTTTAAATTTTAAATTTGATTAAATGACGTTGCTGTTCAAATATAAGGAAATTTTATATCATCAAGAATCGAAATAGTCACAGTTTTCTTAAAACAATTTGTTAGAACCAAGAAAGATTTAAAATATCACTTTATTTTTTTTTAAATAGAAGGAGTTGAACACGCTACAAGTTTCATTACAATTTATATTAAAATATAATACCAACTTACTATCAAATCGTTTCGTTCGTTTTAAAATGATGTTTCGGGTAACGATATTTAATTATAAATTATTTTATATATTACTCTTCACCGACTCACAACTGGAACTCACAACGTTAATTACTCATACTGACACATCAACTCTATCACGGCACAGTGTTGGTACATATAATAAGGGCATGTTTCACAATGACCGAATGAAGTCCCAAATACCCAACTTGGAACAAAGGTATGAAATGAATACCTCATTTGTCGTTTAAAATATGTAAAATAGATCTAAATGCTAATAAAGTTTGACCATCAAATAATTGATCAAAACATTTATTAGTTACATAACCAAAAACATTGTGACACAGGCCGTAAGTCCAGTGTTTTCCTTGTACATTATGAAACGCTTCGATTATAATTGTACGGTACGGTAAAAAACAAGTTATTTGTCACAGCGAGCGCAACGGCTATATTTGTGCTGCAGCATCCAAGACAAATACGAAAACAACATTCTCGCTGCTTCACAACAGATATTTTACATACGTGCACTACAGAAAGAAGACCTAGGTGTTCTGATGGTCAGGTTGCGTGTTATTTGACTCATTAACACATTTTGATCGTGGTAGAGTGTTATGTCAAAGACTCGCCTGACGCCGCACCACCGCTGCACCTATTTCTGCCGTAAAGCAGCAGTGTGAGAACTGCTGTGTTTCGGTTTGAAGGGTGTGGTT
>DWKW01002075.1:0-11544 GCA_018250115.1 Doberes anticus
AAATTTCTATCAGTAGTTTGATACATTTTAAATAGTATTATGTAAGAAGAATTTTATTAATTTTTAACCCCTCCCTCCCCTTGTTAGCAAAAGTAATCAAAACATTACCCCTTTCTTATGCTTTGGATAACAATGGTATAGATACATATGTTGTTACATCTATTTAGGTTTCTTTACGCTTATTCGTGGGAATTGGTCACACATTTAATTTATGCAAGACAATTGCTAACATGTTAAAATATTCTCAACATGTAAACTATATTAATTATTTTAAGGAATCCCTGATGCTTGCCATATATATTTGACTGTTGAAACATTTAATGAATAATGAGGTGTAAATTTATACGCTTGAATTTAGGAAGCAAAATTTTGGAACGACATTAGAAGTATAGGAAGTTCACTCAAGTTTTATGATAGACGATAAATTACCTACTTCAATTTCACAAATGAGTGAGATGTATCAATGTGCAGGTAAAGCACTCGTAAGCTGCAATAAGCAAATTGTTTACTAACAAACATTATTAACTTATAAAAAACTACGAACATTATAGCATGAAACTTTGGTTTTAAAAGGTAAGGTAGTTTATCAGTAGTATTAATGTTTGAATCCGATAGGTTAGCGTTTAGGATTTAAAATTAACATTAATATTTTTATTTCTAATAGCTTCTTGTTACATCATAATTCTTAGCACGTGGTTGTTCATTTTAATTAAGCTACTCTTACTTTCGTATTCAATTAGGTTAGGTATCCAACATATGTCGCCGCTCTGACACCATCCTCACTAGATGCGTAATAATCACAAAAGTTTTTTTAAATAGTTAGTCTCAATTATGTCTTCGTATAAAATAAAATAAATACGTATTGGTTTTCTTATGAAGAGGAATAACATATCGGTCCGCGCTTTAAATAACTATCAAATCCCAAGCAGTAAATTCGTATTGCTAGCAAGTTTCTTACTTATGCTTGCACAGTTGACGATCGCAGCACAAAACTGCATGGTATTCTTTTTTTTGCAAAATACGTATGCCAAAAGGTCAAGTTTGACATCCGCCTTTTGCATTTTGTTTAGTTATTTTAATCATATTATTTCAGACGTCTTTCTCAAAATCTGAAAACTTGGAAAGTGATATGCAAAAAGCAACAAATGAGGTGATTCATCTTAGAGAGGAAGAAAGCAAATTAAGACATGAAAATCTTCGATTAAAAGTAAGTATATTTACTTTTTTTTATAGTAGATGGAAAGTATTATAATATAAGTCAATGTTGTATTGGTGTGACTCGGTCAGGTATTTGTTAAACCACAATTCCTGAAAGCACACATTGGATGTTTCTTGGTGTATTTTATGTATCTTTATGTAATCCTTATGTTTTATGTGCATTTTAATGTTTGTTTTATGGTTGTAGTAGTTCCCCTAGAATAAATTTACAGGTTATGTAATGAATAAAACATGAGGGTGCCAAAGTCTGACTTATATTTAATATATAAGTTAGTGATTAACATCATCCACGGTAATGTATAATACACATCTATATGTTAATACATAATTATGTACATCGTCACTCAGAATGTAATGAAAATTTTTAGAAGTTGAAAGTTTAAAGTTCCCTGGTCGGCTAGTTTATTTTCTTAATAGTTTTTACAGCCGTAATTATGATGTTCATGATGGATACTTTGCTCATATAAAACGAACGTTGTTTTCCATTTCACTTAATATGTTTCAAAAGTAAACCACTTATAATCATACAGATTCCGAAAGTGTTATGTTAATTATGAACTATTCTGCTACATACTTGTAGCGTGTGAATATATACTCTTTAAATAAGTTTCGTCGTTCTAATTTTGAGCTGGAGCTTTTAACGATATGCTGATTATTTGATATATTTTCACATAGATCATGCCTACTGCGTTTTATTAAAATGAGCAGATTTTTTTATATTTCATTATAGTGATTTTTCTGAGATTGTCTGAAGGTGAATAGCGCAAGATGCCACTCTAAAAAGGTTTTGCTTCGCGAGTATATTTTCCTTTTATGATTTATTTTTAATTTCTTGTTTCTACCTCTTGTTTACCATTCTTTACTTATTTGATTTGTTATTCCTGTATGTTTTTTAAGCTCTGTTTTTTTCCTTAATAAATTCTTGATTTACTAACGTAAATATAAATCAAATAATAATACCAACATTGTATTGCTGGTTATAAATATATGGAGGATTAAAGAATGCATAAATTACCTTTTGTAACATTGCAAATGGTCTAAATATTGTATCCTGCTAGCGTCGGCAATGTTTTTACATTTTACATCAGCTCTCAATTTTATCTTAAGATTCAACTAAAAATCAGGTTAGGTATTACAGATATTAGTACGAATGTCATTCCAACCCCCCCCCCCCCCTTATAGCAGTTCATGCATAGCATGAAAAGTATCTATCGTGCATGTTCTGTTCTGATGGATATCGATGTCTGTTGACTACAGTCATCATTAACTTATATAGTAAATAATTTTATTACAATATATATATATATAGGAACAATTGGGTATTATTTATAATCTTTTCTATTCGAATATATGAAGTTTACTTATATAGCTAAAATAAAGTGTTATTTATGTTTGCTCGTGCACAAATGCGATATCATATATTTGTATTCAGCGCCGCCTAAATTATTTCACCAAACAGTTGTAGCTTACTACGAAGAAAAAATGGTTAATTGGTAAAATCTTTGGTTATAATTTATCTGTTAGTTTATTAAATTATTGATCAGTTTCCTATGTGGGGAATCAAATGTGTAATAATGTACCTATAGTTTAATGTATTGCTCGCTAACTTGCGCTGTCTCGCGACATTTGGATATTTCTTAAGAGTAATTTAAATCAAGCAAACAGTTACTTATTTAGGATATTTTCAGTGTTAGCCTTGGATGGGAGTTACCGTACCCTAAATATAACTTTAAATAAGACAAAAAACACTTAATCTTATAGCCTTATCAGACTGAACCACACAAGACCCTGTTTATTAATTCTTATCTACTAGTACAATTTACAGAAATTATCATTTTAATTTTGTCTTTGCTCTGAAATACTACTCGATACTTGATAAGACATTTGCATTTCGTCAACACACTGTTCTTGCGTTCAAATCAACCGATTAAAATCACCGTACGTGGACCCACCACCCACTCTTGTACTCATGCATGCGCACACGCTGGCCGCTCTTACTTGTACCAACCATTAATAATACAGTTCTTTTATCGGAGCAACGAAAACTTTTATTAGTAGAGACGATCAGTTTACGACTGGAGTTTGACATTAAAACTCACGCCAATAATGTAGCTTGCAGCAGCAGATAAAATATTTCAAGTCGAACATCGACTTCCATCACTTTCTTACGGAACTTAAGTCAAAACATATTGAACTTCCGCATAAAACAAGCTCTTCCTTGATAAAATACAACTTGTAATTTAATGTATCATAATAAATGGAGATGCATGTATGAACTGCTAAATCAGGACCACTGGAGAAAAAGGTCTTTAGTACCCATCGGAATACAAACGTTAATATTAGTTATTGTCATATGAGGTAGGGTTATTATGCCAGCATGCTGAGCAAAAAGAATTCTTGTTAGTGACGGGGGCGAGCAGTTGTCCTTGAAATCTGCATTGCGTTCAACTGTTATCTATGTTACGCTTAACAGACGCATTTAGACGAATTTATACCATTGTGTTTTTATTATTTTTATCTGTAATGTAGGCATGATCTATAGTAACAGCTTGACTTGAATCTAATCGAAAAACATTGGAATATATTAATATAAAAAAGAGCACCTAAATTAGTTATAACTTAAACAGTAAATTAATAATATGCAAAATAAAATACTGTCCATCTTGAACTGTACAAACTTAAATGTCATTTTTTAAAGTGACTTGCCAAAATATCGTAGTACCTACATATTTTTTTTCCGGTAATCAGCTAATGTGGGGCAATGTAATCATTTTGATCTCATGTATAGTGGATTAGAGACAGTTTTGTTTCATTTATAAACTGTAATTTATAGAAGGTTTCAGGGTTACGTCACAAACAAACCACTGAAGAAAATTTTAGTTTTCTAATTAGAAATCTGTATTATAACTACAGCACTTGATCTTTCAATGCTTGTAATTTGATAAGTACACGAAAAAGGTTAAGTTCTTATAACAGTAACCTGGTCTACTTCTCATTTACGCCTTTACGTAGCTTTTTGGGAAATCCTATATAATATTGAGAAATAGCAATCGAGCTACCTATTATTAAATTGTCAACTGCAGCCCATAGACATTCACATCTAACCTCAATTAGGGCCGAAATCCTGTACATCCAAAGATTTCAGTTGGAACGCCTCCGGTTCAGTCTAGTCTACCTTCAACCTTTACACCGAAACACAGCAAGTCGGTACCCCTGCATCACGGTTGAAATAAGTGAAGCGATGCTGTCGCCGCAGGCGACTCTTCATAGGCCACTGACACAATCAACAAATTAATTTAAAAAAATCTCTGCAGGAGGAGTTGCTGCGTCTGCACCAGCAAGTGGGCGGCGACGGGCGCGTAGGCCGCCGTCACTCTTACGGGCCGGAGAAGACAGGACAGGTGTCGTTAATGCCGTGGATCGCCACCGCAATAGCTATGGCGCTGCTGGGCGTCATCATCGGCAAGTTCCTCATGTGAATGGCCCCCGTGCCCCCCCGCGGTGACCCGACGCCACCTCGCAAATTCCGCTGTTGCAACACTCCCTACAAACCACACAAGGCAGCTTCCGGTTTCTACAGTAGCCTCTTATGGCTTCCGCTATGCACTTGTGTTCACACGCGAATGATGGCTCGGTGTCCCGCTTTCGATATCCAGCGAACGTCTGATGACTTTGATCTTTTCGTCTTAATGTTTAAAGGAAATTAAATTATTGTAAAATTCCTAGTACTCTGATGTCATCACATATGAGACATATTTTGGGATGACATATTTTGCAATAATTTATAAAATCCCTAAAGTAGGTACCGAGTCATCGTCGATGTTTTCCCCCCATGCTCTCGTTTTAGGTAATTATGAATTTTGTTTGTCGATATGTAGGATTTAAAATTGAACATTTATTTTCTTATTAGCATTCTATACTAAATAATACATAATTATATTGATCCAACTACTACTATCTATGAATATAATTTCACAACTATTGACTTAGCTTCTTCTTGTTCTTTCTATATGCTAATTGACAGTTAAGATAATGTAGAATTTAGATGAGCTTAGTCCACCGAACGGGTTTGCAGCGAAATGGTCCATATCATCAAACCCTACTTCAGGTGGATCGAAGCCAATCCACTGCGACTAGTTTTGAAAAAATATGACGTTCCAGCAAACGATAACGCATTGTAAAATATAGTCTAATCAAACTATCCCGTATTGAGTACAGAATCCGTAATTTCCTACATATGTTGCAACATTTTAAATATTAGAGTGTTTATGCCCATAACTACCTGTTTGTTGAGGTATTGACTTTCGTGTTTATATTCGAGCGTTTCATTTCTAGGTTGAATCCGATTAATTGTATTCTGTAACATTCATCTATTATTCTTCATGATCTTTCTTCTTAAGAAGGAATTATTTATCACATAAACAGTTTATTTTTTTCGCGATAAGTGATTTTTAAGTGATAAACGGCATGAACACTCTTTTCAGTCTTAATGAACCTGAACTTAGTCTATCAGAGAAACGAGATGTCTCAAATCTGGCTAGGTTAATGTACCTGTATCAGATATATCAGAAGTGTTTAAAATTCTGTATCCAATAAATTTATATAAATGTAATGTTTCTCTCAGTTCAAAAATCATTTCGAATTTCTGCGTTTTAATAATTTTCTACTTACTCTGAGTAAAAAGTGAGTGAACTGTGCAGTATCTTACCCATCTCTTCTGTCAGTTGCTGTTTGGGGTTTCAAAGTAGTAATCGTCAGTTTCGTTTCGAATAAGTTCTGTTTTAATAAACTAGTTTTCGTATATATTTCATATATGTGGATGATGATGGATTTTTCTTGTTTTTGTTGTATTATTATATTTTGTTTGTTTTTTTTATTATTCATCTGTTTTTATCTATTTTTAGTACAGAGTATAAAGACCTGGCCGAGAATTTCGACACATCTCCTTTAGTATTAAAATTGCACGTACAACACAAGTGGTGTGGCATATGAATGCATAAAAATTATATTGTATTCATTTTTCCCTGTTAATCTTAGCCTACCGTAGTGAAAATGTTCAGATTTGTTAGTGACATAATAATAATATTAAAATAGTAATACGATGAAATAAGACATAATAATTATTATGAAATAAGAACCTATTATCAAAAGTCGTCTTGTTCTAATGATTTCTTGCTTTGAAAGGTAATGTGGTCATCGATCATATGGATTTGGATTTGCATTTCTGAAAATATAATAAATATTAAAAATTGGCATACCGCCGATGTGTAATCGCCGAAGCCCTAGAACCTATGTAGGACTTGTGTGTTTACATATACCTTATAGATTTGTTAATATTGTTTTTTTATTTTAAATATTGACAAAAATATTAAATGACATAATTTTCGAGGATCATTACATCTAAACACATCCTTGATCACAGTAGTAATGCTATTGCACTTGGCGGTTGCTTATTTACACTGGATAACTTACATGCTGAACACATCTCATCTCCAATCATTACACTTGCTACTCTGTGTATCTGGGTTGTAACATAATGAACCTACTGTTTATTTGTATCATGTAACAGATTGAATAACTTAAAAAAGTCATAGCAACGTGTGTCAACGTGTTCGCTGCCACAAGGCTGTTATATATATTTGAGTAATTTACTTCATAAATTTTTATATATGAAAAGACTAGCAAACGTGCAGGACACCTGATGTTAAGCGGTCACTGCTGCATATGATCATCTATGTTCCAACTTCAATTACCAGAACTGAAGTCCTATCTGAAGTATTGCGTGAATGCATTGCTACTCTTCAGGGACTAAGTGGAAACGCCGCCGGAATCCGCAACAGCGAATATGCAGCAGAGCTGCCACTGCAGGCTGGCCTCTGAAATAAGACTACCACCATCAGTTTTAAATATTGCTAGTACTTCTGTCTCCATTGTCCTACATGCTAGCGTGCCGTAGACGTGCTGTGGTTATCATTGCATAAGTACGTTTGACGTAAATTGCGGACAATTTCATGATGCTCTTAAACAATGGAACTGATACTGAAAATAAAACATCTTTCCCTTTACTACTTTACTTCTACTACTTCCTATCTAAAAAGTCTCATTACATAATACATTTTTCAACGATGAAACATTATCTATGAGTATTCGTCTTTATATTTTATTTCAATAATGATACACTACTATAATATTTCCATATAAACAAAAACATAGAAAACAGTCGACCTGTAATTGTTAGATGCCACAAAACAGTCGACTCGGTAAACAGTTGGATGTTACAACTCGGACGAAATTTACGAGCACATAGACAGCTTTGACTTCTCGTCTTTTGCACTAAATTATATGGCACAATGTATTACTGTTCACTCGTGTTTAACCAATGACTTGACGTGTTCAAAACATCATTACTGGGTCTAGTCACTAATATACATTATAGGTTTTTAAAGACGTCTACTTGAGGTTACATAGATGCAGTGATTACCTGTTCGTTATTAACAGAATACATTGCGCCATGCAATAATTTTTTTATAGATTGACTGCTATTGTGCATGCCATTTAAACTTAGATCTTATTAAACGAAAGCTCTTCTTGGTTACTTGTATCTGTTATTCAGATTATATGCCATTAATTAGGATGGCATATGACAACATTATAGCCATAAATGCATATAGGTGTTGTATTCTTCAGAATCATCAATTTTATATTATAGCATATTAATGTTAAAATCCCAAATTATTTAGAATTATATATGAATTGTATTTTGAAACTCTTACATCTTAGAAAAAATTTATATCTAAATGTCTTCTATCTGCCCTATGAAGTTTAATTTGAAATCATTGATTGCGTGTAGGGACATGTGTAAAATTGTACTTAATTGGTTAATCGTTATTATATTATATGTAGTCTATTTGGAATCCTCTTTTAAAATATGTAGTGCATTATAAGAAAATAATAAATATGTACTTTCTAAGTTCTAGTATAACTGAATGTATCTACATACTATAATTTATTTGTTACAACGAATTTGTTTGCTTATAAGAACTCTTACCAGCAATAATAATGAGCAATATAGGCTGCTTTAATCACGTGGACGCCAATGTTTGCGTTGATTAGCCAATTTAGAATATGGGAGTGAGAAAACAGTTACTGGGGATTATCGCTTTTAAAAACCTAGGGTTTAATGCGGATGGTCTAACTTGAGTTGAGCTTATAACATTTTTAGGATGCATTGTATCGTGTTAATTTAAAAGGCGTCAAGAACATATTGAAGCATAAAGTTATGTAAGTTAATTCCCGATGAAAGCTTTATCATTAGGTAAAGCCTATTTGAGGGAAAGATTGGATGCTATTATTATGGGAGTGTATTCGTTCTGTATTAAACTGATCTGCTTTAGATTCAGCTGATAAGTTTACACACATAACCATAATATGCGTCAGCATGTATTGAGTCATAGCACTACTCGTAGAATTGTGTCAGTATGTCTAGAATTAATTTTGTCATGCTAATGTTTCCTTTTCATGTGTAATTATTAATTAAATTATATTATATATCACGCTTTACCCATATCATAAGGTTAAAAACGCAAATGTAATGACTGTTATCGTAGCATTTATTAATTTATAAAACAGACTAAGCTATAACAGGTCTCGGGAAATAAGTGTTCCACACAAGTTTAAAAAATCTTTGTATGAAGATCCCAATGCTATTTTATTCGTAACGATTCAATGTGTCAACTTTCTAAAAATTCATGTTACAGTACTTATCGTTTTCTGGAACAATAAGTACTTCATTTTAATTACTTAATATAATTTTGCTTTTCAATGGATTTTTAACCTTATGATATTTAATTATATGTTCATTTTAATGAATATTGATATGTCAGTATGTTGTGCAGGATTGTTATACCGAGAAAATTGTCTTGTATCATGTATCATGTACATCCAAGTTACATCTTGTCGATAGTTATAATCTCATCGGTGATATGCACTTTATAATAACGAGACCGATGTTGTGATTTGTATACGTCGGTCGTCGGTGCCAGCACTAATACATTATTCGTGGTGTATAGTTTACATTGTATTTATAAACCGTATTTTCCGCTTTTAGTAATGTCATGTAAATTTTCTTGGGAGATGTATTGGTGTAAGGTTATTTGTAGTTTTATTTTTAATAATAGCAAACAATTCAATTGAAATTTCCGTATGGTATTGTTGTTATATTCTACTATTATGCTATATTGTATCGTTTTCTGAAATAAAAGACTTAATTTATGATTTTATGGTCGTATACATTTTTTAAAGACCTTATAAACACTAGACATCCTACAGTACACCCTTAGGGTACTCAAGGATAATTACGACCAAATTTCTAATCTCTAGGGAACCAGTCGAGGCCGTGGGTTTGTTAGCGTCAGGTAGGTATTTATCATTATGTTTCTCAATTTGTTACATATTGTAAGATCACATGCATCAGTCGGTAATGAGGTCGCATCTTTGTTTTTTATAATTGCGGGAAGTTCAAAATAATCATATAAAACAAGAAGTGCATAACCTCTTGTTTTCTAACTCCTATTTAGCTAAAAACATAAATATTAATTTCGTGAATTAAACGTGCTGGGAAAATCAAATGAAATTTATATAATCTATGAAATTTGCTGTCTTTATGACGGTGGATTTATCGTCAATTTTGAAGTTTTGTGTTTGAATACTCATACCATTACCATTAGAGAAACATCAAAACTTTATCATTTATTAATTAGTATTTAGTAATATTTGCAACAGAAAATAATTACTTAAATGTAACAAAGAATTTCACACTCAAACCAAACACTACCTTTTCGGTTATCGTATATTTTGAAATTTATTCTCGATTGACAATGCATATGCGTCCTAAAGAAATAATCAATCGAATGTAGTTTCGCTCGTGCGGTGACTAGCATGGTAGTGCGCTTGGTTCGATTTCAAAAGTGTAAATTGGCATAAGTTCGAGTTTAATTCAGAAATCGAATCTGTCGATGATTAGGCTGATTCCCGAGTTGTTCCAAGTTACAAATCAGTAGATCTGACCTCGTGTCAATTCGTACTTTTGAAATCGGCTCACGCGTACAATCGAGGGGTGGTTTGAATGAGAACTAACCCTATTCGATTATTATTTTATATTAACATAATAGCAAACGAGCATGCAGGCCACCTCATGTTAAGTCGTCTTGCAGCCCAAGAACATCTACATCAAACCTTCACTAAGACGTAAATCTAAGATTGTATGAGGACTAGGACTAAGTTGAAATGCCTCTTGCCCAGTATCTTCTGCATAAGTATACCCTTTACCGAAACAGCAATTCTTACGCTGCTGCTTTGTGACAGAAGTAGGTGCATTATTCCACTATGATCGAAGTATGTGTACTCCCAATTGAATCTGACAGAAATAGAGTTGCAGGATCGTGAATAAATTTTGGAATATACAATAGCAGAAAGATATTGTTTGGATCGAGTGTGAAATTTTCTGTGCTATTTTACCAAATTATTTTATAGTACGAATATCCAAACATGGTAATATGCCTGCGGCACATCATGCCAAGACAAAAGACGACAAACGTGTATCTTAAAGAACAGTATTATAGATTAAATGGAAGCCATTTATTTTTACGTATTTAGCGTAATAGGTATTTTTTATTTATTTTTATGCTAAATGATCCCATGAGTGAAATTTTTATTGATAATAAATATTTTATTTTATACTTTTTGTACTTAATGTGCCGTAGCAATCGGATGCACATAACGATGCTGATAATACTCAAATTCTTGACTCGATGGTGTTCGTATTTTTTTTTATCATGTGCAAACCTTCGAAAGTAAGCTTACGGGACAGCCGTTCGAAAATCAGCACTATTCCTATTACGTATATTAAAAAGCTTGAAATCGATTGTAATTTGAGAATTCCGAAACGTCAACAAACATTTACCTTTATTTACTAAAAGGCGTCGGGGAATAGCTCAGTAAATAAAGAAATAAAAATCAGAGCGTGCGTTTGGATGGACCCGACATCAAGTAAGCGATCCGAACAAGGGTTTTAATTATGTAACGAAACATAAATTATTAGTTCTCATCGTTTTATGCATGTGAGAGACGATACGAGATTCAATTAGGCTTTCCATTAACTATCACGACCTATTGTCTCAGTGAGAGATCTTCGAAATCAAGTGCGTATTATGAATTATTTGTCACACACTTTAACGGTGAAGGAAAACGTCATGAGGAAATCTGCATGCCTGAAAGTTCTTCATAATGTTTTCAAAGGCATGTTAAGTCCGCTAATCCGCACTTGGT
>DWKW01002076.1:0-11542 GCA_018250115.1 Doberes anticus
GTGGTGATTTGACGGCCGACTTCTAATCGCTCGGACCTATTGATAGCCCAAGTTATATAAGCTGAGCGTTTTTATTATAGCGTTTATTCTTCCGTCCTCAACGTTGTCGACGCATATGAGTGACATAAAAAAACATTATCATTTATGCTGATCTAGATCTGATGTATATATGTATAGTCTTACTCGAGGCCAACAATATAATACAAGTAATAAGCGGTGACAGCTTTGTGGATTGATCTTCGGCATTCCATTCCAGAGGTCCGGACTCAAATGTCAGATATGTATTTTTAAAACATGTGAAAGAAAATACAATGCATGTAATGTAAGCAATTCTACATGTTTATGGTGTTCGACAAGTTTCCAATGGCGTGCGATGGGGCGTGATTTTGATTAAACACATATGGCCAGGGTGGTGACCATAGCCCTTCTCATAGGAGACACAGGGCATAGTTGAAGTTGACGAGGATATATGAAGGTAGCCAACGGGCAGGTAGTGCGCTTGATGTTAGGTGGACTGTCATGTCTGTGTTCATTTGTAGTCACTACTTTACCACTTAGTTCAAAAAACAATAGCAAATTATAGTGCCAAAACATTTTTTTTATCATACTGCTTTGCCAAACACCTTTTTGTTATATCCTTAACACTATTATTTCTTCGGCCAATTTGTTTAATTGGAGTATTCCGTAAGCTATTGATCAAATCTTTAAAATAAAATAAAAATTAGGACTATGGCTTATTACAATATTTAGATTTTACCGCTACTGTACGTACTAATTACAATAAATTAATTAATTACCGTTCGGGTGGACACCCGCCGAACTTTGAATAATTTTAAATGAGCATTTTCAACACAAACGTTAGTTACTCGTATTCGTTTTTCTTGAATTTTAATACGAGATACTATTTTTTTTTGTTTATAATTATAATATATAAAATTAAATATCCTTGTAACAAAGGTATGCTTAGTCAAGAATACAGAATACAAAGCAGCGTCATACATTTTTCCACTGTTTGCCTCTTGCTGATAAAGAAATTAAATAAAGGGGACCGTCCTTATCTACTTAAATCTAACACACGCTATGATTTCAACCTATCCAATTCGTAAAATTATAGAGAATGCGAAAATATTTTAAATTTAATTCTTAATTTTTCGGTAAACTTATAAGACTTAAGGTAGGATTCACATTAAAAAAAAAACTATCATTTGACTTGACTTTGACGGTTCACCGCCTTCGTCACTGCCAGTAGTATAATACAGTATGTTGTTACATACTTAGCTGTTTTTTTTAAACTTTGTACCGCTATTAAATCCAAGCTTCCACCAACCAATGTCTAATAACTTGTTGGCGTTATCGTTACTATTCGTGAAATTGTCATTTTATTGACAGTAATGTGACATTTCGGTCATATTATTATTCTGCTTAATTATACATCGCTACCAATCCAAACATGTTAGTATTAGTTGTTAATAAATAAATAATTCTGAAGCGTGTTAACAGGATAGCTAATTTGTGAATCCGGTTAGAAAGCGAAACATGATATATTTTGTTGTGTTCAGTTAACTAAGCGCACTGATACGTTACTGTTGATTTGTTTTAGGTTTAAATTGAGTAGTGGTAGTGTCTTATGTCCAATGCTCGCTCGCAGCAGCATAACCGGTGCACCTATTTCTGCCGTAAAGCAGCAGTGTGACAACTGCTGGGCTTTGGTTTGTAAGGTGTGGTCAGGCAGAAGACACCGGACAGGAGGCATTCCAACTTAGTCCGGAGTAGCAATGCATCCTTATACGACTTTAGATACGATTTCGGTCCTAGTTGAGGGTGGACGTGAATGTCCATGGGCTGCGCTGATCACTTAACATCAGTTAGCAGGCGTGCTTATTTGCTATTCCATTAAAATAATAAAAACTACAGTTTTCCTTTTCCTTTTTTGGAGACCGCACGTTGACCACGGCGCTATACGGGTCGTCAAAAAGATGCACTCGTGGTTCCGCTGTAACCAATCGTGTACGCTACAACGATCATACGACCCATCTGTGTTTATTGGCTATTTTTGATCATAAAAAGACAGAAAATTGATAATAGGGCGAAAGATATTATTATTCGTTTGCTAATCTAATCACTTGTTATTAAACAACGATATACAAACAGTGCCTAGGAAGATCACGTGTTGAATATTTATGTCTTTGTATTAATTATAACGCGTCAATTGTTTGTTAAAGTTTCCTGCTTGTAGTTTGTAGCTCCTAATTTGTTACGCGCTGTTTTTACGTACATATTAATACGGTTTTTGTATGTATAATTAGTTATTGATCATAAAGGGTTAAGTATTACGCAGTGACTGGTGTAAGTTTGGCGGTTTGAAAAGTAAGGTCCATACTGATGGTGGTAGAATCTTATGTCGAAGACTCGCCTGCGGCAGCACCTCTTTCTGCTGTAAAGCAGCAGTGCGAGAACTGCTGTGCTTCGGTTTGAAGGGTATAGTTAGCCAGATGACACTGGACAGGAGGCATTACAACGTAGTGCTCAGGAGTTGCAACACATCAACACATAACCTCAGGTCTGGATGTCCATACTACAGATACCACTTAACATTTGGTGGTCTGCATGCTCGTATGCTGTTCTGTTAATATAAAGAAAAAACAATCTGCACTGGAGAAGAGGCGGGTCCATCTTACCCCTAAAGAGCAGCAACGCAACATTGAACAACCTCAGACCGTCAGTCTTATTTGATGATGGATGTGGATGTCTATGGACTACCGTGACAACTTCAATCGGTTAGGCTACTTTAGTAAAAAATATCAAGAATATGTTTTTTGATGATGGTTTGATGTTTTTTAGAGTTTTATGTCGAACGCTCGCCTGCGGCGGCACTATGGCGGTGAGAACTGCTGTGTTTCGATTTTAAGGGTGTGGTCAGAAGACAGAGGATAACGGACAAGAGGCATTTCAACTTAGTCCTCATGAGTAGAACGCATGCACATACGACCTCACATAGGACTTTCGTCCCGGCTGAGGTTTGATGTGGATGTCCATGTGCTGCAGTGAACATTTAACATCAGGTGGCATACATGCTCGTTTGCTATTCTATTAACATTAAGAAAAAGATATTTTGGTTGAAGAAAAATAATATCACTAAATAGATATAATATAATATAAAATCGCAATACACCTAGTTTCTACATCTGCTGCAGTTACACATTTTAAAGCGCAGCGAAATGAAAAATTGTCATAAGCGTTATAATTAAGTGCTTATAATTTTTCCCTCCGTATCTCACAATTTATTCCAAGTGACAAAGATTAAAGGAAATAGGTCAGAACTTTGCACTTTATAAACCAAACCGCCATTTTAAGTTTCGCATATCAAAGCGGAATACGGCGGACGCTCAGCGCTCAAGTGTAAATGAAAAAATAATTTTGTTATGTTGCTGCTGTAGGTCCAATTTGCATACAGAATTACGATTTTCATGTGAAACTGGGGTTCTTAGTGAATTATTCGAGCCACTGGAGCGGCGATTTCCTATTTATGGCTCTGCCATTGTGCCTTTATTTGTACCAAGGTAGTGAGCGTAAAGAAATACGTATTAGATAACTTTGACACTGCGACTACGCTATGTTTAGACTTGCGCTTTCATATGAGATTCTTCTCGGATTCTTGTGGTCCCTGTTCGTCATCAACCCGTTATTGGCCCACTGCTGGGCGCGGGTCATCTCTCTGAGATGAGAGAGTTTAGACTATTGTCCACCACGCTGGTCAAGTGCGCGGTAGACTTCACATGCCTTGGAGAACGGTAAGGAGAACTCTCGAGCATGCAGATTTCCTCACGATGTTCTCCTTCATCGTTAAAGCGAGTGATAATTAATTCATAATATACACATGATTTCGAAAATTTTGAATAAATAATTTTTCGTGAAATAGAGGCGCACCTCTAAGCTTCAAATCCCGGCACGCATGCCGGGATTTGAACCACTACCCACCGTAGCGGGGTCGAGATACTTAACTACTATCACTCACCTTACTAGCCTATCACTCACCTTACTAGCCTATCACTCACCTTACTAGCCTATCACTCACCTTACTAGCCTATCACTCACCTTAGTTAGTTAACATACTATTTAATGAATTTAAAGATAATGTATGGATTTCGGTGATAAGTAGGAAACTGAGCATCCTAAGAATAACGGACTTAAATAACTTTTACTAGCTATGAATATATTTTTATGAATGACATGCTAAAAATTTACATTGAAATAAATAAATTAAAGTATCACAGTTAAATTGACGAGCCATACGGCATGGCGGTCAATATTCCGGTTTGCGCAGTGCCTGGGTTCGAATCCCAGCAGGGCTAAAATTTTAATGATGAATTTAAATTTTAGTTCCTGGTCTGTGTGTCTGTGTTCTTGTTTCTATGTATCTTTGCCCGTAACACCTACGACACAGTAGGTAAATGGACCTATGACCTATTAGGACCTATGAGTGTAAAAAGTTTTTTTTTAATGTAGTAGGTATGTATGTATTTTGCAGCCTTTAAAGATCGCTCGACACAAACTCTTCGACTCTCACTTGCGAAGTCACAGATGTTGAACTAATTAGTAACATCCAGTAAAAACTGATGACCTCGATTCTACCAGTAGCCGACAACCATTTCATTTTGTTAAGATGCTGTGATAGTTACAATGTGTGTCAATAATAACTTTTGTATCTTTTTTTTGTATACGTATTGTTATTTTTATCTTAATAGTAAGATGGAAAGTTGTAGTGGTCTGTGAATGATTTAAATGGTTTTAAATGGCTCGTTACATTGCTGTTCCATTGAATTCTCCATGCTTGTTTGCTATTCCGTCAATATCGTAAAAAAAAGTTTATGTAGCCAAGTTCGTTGTTTAAGTGATTTAGTTACATTGCGGTGTGTTTCGCTATCGTCTGCGCATGCGCCGACTATGTGGTGCATGTCATGTTGCGATGTCTCCTCATACTATCACGCTATTAGTGTTGAGATCAATTTCTAATTGAGTGCAGTGTACCGAATAGTTAACACATTTTAAGAATGTTATGGAATTTTAGAAAATGATATTCTGCTAATAGATAGTACATGTTTTTAAATTTGTTAATTTGTAACTTTCTATCAATGCGGAATAGCGGAAGGTCGAAATTCTTTACAATTAGGCTACGACTGCTTTTTTATTCAAGGTTTACACAATATATAAACCCACATTTTAGATTCCATAGCTCTGTAGAACTTATACCAAAATCCCAGAAAAAAAAAGTACCCAAAAGTACTAGTTACCGGTGCATAAATTTGGTGTAATAAAAAATGAATAAGTGAAATAAACAAATAAAATAGATAATTTTTTTATAGGAACTTATGCAAATATTATACAATTGTGCTTTAAACAGTACTCTTAGTACATTGTTATTAAACTAACAAGAACTCTTTTGTAGCTCAGATCTAAAATAAATATTTATCAATAACACATTACAAATATTTTCTCTTCCAGAGAATCGTTGTACAAACGGTAATGTAAATCGGTAAAAAAAACCAAAGAAAATTATTATGACTAATCGAATCGAATCGAATTTACACTATAAATTCCGCTTTGCAAGTTCACGGAACATAATTACAATTAAGAACAATAACAAGCTTCCTGCTAGCGAAGTGACAGTCCGTATTTACATACGATACGTGTATGTAGAACATCGTTGGCACCACACGTTTTCTATTTTTCAATCGCTACGTTCCGCCTTTCGATACTTTCCTACGCTAATACACTACCAGTATATGTAGCTCCCGCTTAATACTGTTAAAACGACGTGTTTGTATGTAATGGACGATAGAGGAATGTGAGGTTAGGGGTCCGGGTTGAGTGGCGATTTAAGCGGAAGGCGCCTGGAGCACGGACAATGGCCGTTCGTTCACTACCACGTTCCCAGCTCATTACGTATTTAGTTATTTACTATAAAAGTATTGGTGGTGATGGATGAAACTGACTATTACGTTAAATGACTGTCTCGGTTATCGAAATGTATTTTCTGAACTTTTATATTAAAGGAGAAGCAAAGGTGCAATCAATCCACCTTATGTTAAGTGGTCACTATGGCACATGGACTTTTCTTATTGTTATTTTAAAGGAGTAGCAAACGGATATAAAGACTACCCGATGTTAAGTGGTCTTCATAGCCCATGGACATACGCGTCCAATCTCAAATGGTCTTGCTTTCCTATTCAATGTGGTACGTGGACAAGTTGTTACTCCTGAGGTCTACGTTGGAACGCCTAGTATCGAGTGCATTCTGCCTAAACATACCGTACAGATCGAAACACTGCAGTTTTCTAACCGCTGTTTTACGGCAGAAACAGGTGCAGGCGAGCCTTCAGCATAAGGCTCTACCACCATAAACGCATTCAATCTTAAATAGGACCGAATTCCTATCTTAGGTCATATCTACCACTGGTGAACTTTATAAGGGATTTTGTTATATTATTATAATATATAGAATACCAACATCCCCAAAAGACGGCTCCTAAAAACACCGATTATGAACCGATTCAAAGCCTAACTATAAAATCGTTATAAGATTTTACAAAAAATTAATAACCCTTGATTAACAATTTAAGCCATTAGTTGTTAGAATCATTCGAATTAACTTTTACTCACATCTCTGCCATAGAATAATCGTTCTTATAATTTAAAACTCCGTATAACGGGAGTTTATTATTTCTCGTATTTAAACTGCGGGTAACGCGGTTATTTGCTTAAGTTGTCAAGCTTTAAATAACTGACTTAACGGCTCTGTAATACTGTAATAATATATTTCATCTATCACGGATTGTGACATAATAACAATTATTTTGTTCTGTGCTTTATTTTCTTATTCAAGAAGTAGCATACGAGCATGTAGGCCACATGAAAGTAATTGGTCACTGCAGGCCATTGACATCGACATCCAAGCTCTGTTATTACACCAGGTCGCCTCTGCCCAGTGAAGTCAGGACTGGGTTTGAATCAAAATATAGCCAAGTACGGTGGTGCCACCGGCAGCAGATGATTATTTGACGTCACTGCTACCATTAACTTATAAATAAATTTAAAAGGTTTTAACCTGTGCCGCGGATGCCATGGACACACACAGAAGCACACAAATACGCACCCACAAGTACCGAAATATAAATTCATCATTCAAATTTCTGCCCCGCTGGGAACGGAAACCAGGACCCTCCGAACGGCAGACTGCACGTTGACCACGGCGCCGTACGGGTCGTCAAGTTATAATTACTGTATCATGATTACTTCGACAGACTTCTATCTTTTTACAGAATTTTAACTCGTAACTACTTAGATGAAACTTCCTATGGTTCTGTGATACGTAATTAAAAAGAAATTATAGCGGGAATTGTTGTCGGAAATCTTAACTAGATACAACAATATAATGAATAACAATATAACAATGAATTTAAATTAATTAAAAAAAAATCACTACATACTACAATATAACAATAAAATATCTAAACTTGTAAACTAAAATATACCAAAAACATACTAAATAAACCTTCATTTCCTGAATTTAAAATTTAGTCTACTACTATTTTTAAAACTGTTATGTACGCGATCGTCTGTTTGTACGTTTGTTCGTCAGTCACTCAAAAACGGCTGAATAGATTTTGTTGGAAAATTGCGAAACGAAGTTGTTAAACATTCCGGGTTCTTCGGCTTATATATTTTAACAGTTTTGATTGGACCTTCCGCAGTTTAATGGCGAATGGTTGGACTTAAATACTGCAATAGGTTTAAGTAAGATCGGTAGAGAAGACCAGAGCTACAGCTTGAACTCACTGTAGTATGCGCGTGATGTTTTACTCTTACGCGTCGACGATGCCCGATTTGTTTAAAATTAAAAATTGTAAAGTGAAACTAATTGAAACAAAACCAACTTCATAACTAAAAAGCAAATAAAATCTGATTATTGGAGAATAACCTTGTTTTTAGAGTCTGTGCCATTGTATTGTTGTTAGGGTGATGTGTTTATCTATTTATACAAATATGGACCTAAAACTATATTGCAACAATTATATTATACTACAATGATCATTTTATTTATGAATTTTTACAAATTTATCAACCAACTAATATGAACCTTCAACTCTACTTTCTTTTAACATACTTACCGTTAAATGAAACAGAAATATTGATTAAATGGAATGGAGATATTACTTAAATAATATACGGGTACAAAATACATAGGTGATGCAATATAGAAACAGTTATCAACTTATATAAGTGACACCTACTGAGCGCATTTATCTTAAAACAGTCAGAGATCTACACTAAGATCATGCTCCGATTACAACAGTTCTATTTAAATGCATCCCATTTATCACCTGAGTATCAACATGACTTTCTACTGGTCGTTTATATGCAAAAAGTTGGACCGGTAAATCCACTTGTCCAATGTGTACACCTCTTTTGTTGTTATGCAAGTCGGTCAATCATCAATTCACGTCAGCACACAATACACTTCTATCATTGTAGGTAAATCTAATGACATTTAGCCAAGTCACAACAGCCTATTGCATTAAACGACTGACATTTTGTGACTTACTCGCTTGGTCAATTGCTTGAATGGGATGGTCCTAATATTAAAATATTCAGTAGTAGCTATATGTTCACAGTTACGAGCGGCTGCACCGATGCTCGTCAATGCCCGGTGCTTTGACGTTTAAACAAAATTACTACATGCAGTAACAGTTTTCAGGCCTTTAAAAAGGTGAAAAATCTTATGAAGATGTTTCATATCCTTGTCCAATTTAAGTAAACATTGACATTACGTAATGCAATGCTGAAATAATCTCAAATGGGTTTAGCTTAGAATTAGTAAGTCGAAAAAAGGAACACCTTAAACTAATTAGGTTGGTTGGTACTTTCACTTTAATCTGAGAATAAACGAACAATAATGCATTCATAAAAATATTATTCCTCAAAAAATTATCCCAAATCCATGAATAGCATGGCATAAGCGCAACGTCTTAATTTCAAAAGTGTTATCCAATTTCATCTCAATACGATTCGTGGCTTACTAGGGTTATTGACGATGATTTGTTTAGTCTTAAAGTAAAAATAAAATCAAACATCAACAAAACATCCTTGTTCATATTTCCGCTCAATTCAATTGAATCTTTGAGCTCATATTTCACCGAGTGACATGGCTAGTATTCATCGCGGTCCGCTAATGTAAAATTTAAAACCGTCTACCTTTATTAACGAATTCATTACTATTTGCACTATTACATTCACGCGACAATTAATTACAATAATGGCCAGTCCTTTAATAATACATTTCATTCATTTATTATGTGTAAAAACAAACATTTGCATTTATAACTGCGCTTCAAAACTTTGTAGATTTTGGTCAGACTTTATTACAAATTGGTTGTTGAAAATTTATTTGCTTTGATCACCCATTTACTCACTTTTGAACCTTGAACTTTGGGTAGACATTTTGACTTCTACTATTGTTGAGTTCATTGTCAGTGTCCTGTTACTTTTATAACAGAGACCCTGGTACGAGTTTTGTGATTTTACGAAAAACCAATTACATTTTTTTCCATACGTTTTCCATTCCACACAAGCAGCGCCTATAGCGAAAAACGTCAAGAACTAGAAATTGATATGTCCATTGCTCGATTATAGGTAATTAATTTGTTTTTTTTTTGTAAACTATCAAAACTCGTACTTGTCCCGTATGTTCGTTTTGAAAAAAATAGCTTACGTCTCTTATTTATTGCGAGATGCTTTATTTTAAATTGATTTTTTTAAATATCTTGTTTATGTTCTTATTGGTTAAATATTTTTAATTGTTGTAGACATATTGTTATCTGATTAAGTAAATCAAGTATCAGAACTGTCCGAGAAAAACCTACGCATTTAATTGGTTGACGTTGCATCACTCAATTACGAAGAAACGGTTCTATTAATAGTTTGTTAGAATAATATAGATTTAAATAGACTTTAGCTTATAACTTCATAGATATAAAAATGAAATAACATGTTTTTTAACGTAGTTCCAACGATATGAGGTACACCGGTCGCAAGGGCCCCTGTACTTGCTTGGTGACGCGTATAACTGAGTGTCCACGCACATCCAGAGGGCGAAACATTTTAATCTACAATTACGGGTTACAAATACTGCTATATTTTATTTTTAAATTATAAATGTTTACATAACATTAAGTTTTTATTTTTTGCCTGTCCTTGTGTGTATGGATGTGTGTTAAATTTAACTTTTGAAATGGAGGTCAATAGAAGTGGTACATTGTTAATCGTTACCACCGCCTATCACAACTAAATCAACACTGAGTGATAGTGATAACCACTAAAATGGCGACAGTGTCCTATCCTACCCTTACTCTACTTTATCCTATTTTACACTAGAAAGTTTTAAGAAAGCTGTTTTTTTAAATGATGATTAAATGATTTGATAAATGCCCTGAAGATAAAGGCAATAATTTCATACATTGCGTGAATAACTCGAAAAATCGAGTTCCATTATTTTTACATCACCCAGGTTATCTAAATTAGATTGTTAAAAAAATGACTTTTCGACTTGTCTATTTACTCACACGACGTATCGAATTACATTATTAGTATTTGGACATGTTATATTTATATTTATATGGATGTAAGTTTTGGAGAAAGCATAAATGCTTAAGTGGTGAGTATTCCGTAATTTAAATTCAAATATCGAAACAAAGCGACTATCAAGAGTAAATAAAACTCCAGTATTTAAGTACAACGAGGGCTATAAAAAGCTTATAAATGAGGGCTCCCACGCAGATAGTTTAGTAAGGAAAATAAAGTTCTAC
Source organism: Doberes anticus (assembly GCA_018250115.1). Taxonomy (NCBI): domain Eukaryota; kingdom Metazoa; phylum Arthropoda; class Insecta; order Lepidoptera; family Hesperiidae; genus Doberes; species Doberes anticus. Next base: position 10,863 of record DWKW01002076.1, read on the forward strand.
ATAATTGTATTCAAGCGTCTTGTATATCAATGAATTTATTAATTTCCTTCAATGATGATACTTTGGAAGCGAACTTTTTTGGTTCTATATTTGTACATAGGTATTTCATTCATAGTAATAATACCATGACTCCGTGGTCAACATGCAGCCTGCCGTTTGGAGGGACCTAGGAGTTCGATTCCAAGCTGGTCAGAAATTTTAATGAATGTATTTATATTTCTGTACCTGGTCTGGAAGTTTGTGTGCTTGTTTCCGTGTATGCCTATAGCACTCACCACACAGGGGATTCTACTGGAGCTATGAGTGTGAAGCGTTATTTAGTTATTTATAGGTATAGTACTTTATTTTAATAGCCTTAAGAATGAAACATATTTATTCGCTTTTAATGGCCACCATGGAAATAGAGTTAACACAACGGTTGTTGGTACAGTCTCTTGTCAAAGGCCTGCCTGCGCCGGCACCACCTTTACATCTATTTCTGCGAGCCTTGTGTGCATTTTCACATAGTGTGAGCACTGTTATGTTTTGGTTTAAGATAAGACCTCAGGTCTATTTAAGGTTTGGTGTGGATGGCCACGACCAGTGACTATCGGTTGGACTTAATATCGGATGACCTGCATGCTCGTTTACTAATCGGCGAAAATATGATGAACCAAGCAGGTTATATTCTCGCTCTTCTT
>DWKW01002077.1:0-11541 GCA_018250115.1 Doberes anticus
TCGGCTGCGTATTTAGGCAGATGCTACTGGAAAGGAGGCATTCCAACTTAGTCCTCAGGAGTATCAACGCATCCACATACAACCTCAGATAGGACTTCCGTTCTTTTTCAGGTTTGATGTAGATGTACATAGGCTGCAATGACCACTTAACATCAGGTGGCCTGCGTGCTCATTTACTATTCCATTTCAATAAAAATAAAAAAATAAAACCAGCGTAATGTGATCTCAATGATTTTGCTTGTTTAAGCAGCGTGATAATCACTGATACTGAATGCATACAGTTTCGTGTAAACACTATGTCTGTAGCTTGTTTAGTCTACGAGGTACACTTCTCAGCAAAACAGACAAACTGCGGGGCGAGAGATCAGTGCGTTGCGTATGTTCATGTATGTCCATAAATTGTTTATTAATCGTTCTGAGAAAAATGCAAATGTATAACTACTATACCTTATTTATCTGTGAGAGTATACGTGGTCCTTACGACGATATCTGATTACTTCAAATATACATTATTTGAAGAATATATTGCTATTTGAATATACATTGCTTTTGCAAGTACACCTACCTTATTAATTAATTTCATTTTCATCAATCCATTGTCGTCCCACTGCTGGGCACGGGTGTCCCATCAGAGATGAATGTATATGCCATAGTTCACCACGCTGGCCATTATTATTACGTTGTTATAATGTATTATTTATTAATTTTAAATTAACGGGATCCTAAATGAGCATTTGGCGACCTGGTCTTGAATGATCACCGCAGCCCATAGACTTCCCATCTGAGGTAATACGTGGAAGCGTTGCTACTCCTGAGGCTAACTTGGAATGCCTCATGTCCAGTGTATTCTGTGTAACTACACCCTTCAAACAGAACACTGCTGTTTTACGGGAGAAATAAGTACAGCGGTGGCATCGCTGCAGACGAGTCTTCGATATAAGACTCTACCACCATCAAAACAATTGTCTATGTACATTGTACAGTCAAACTTTCTACGAACAATCACTACAGATGGTATCCATCCATCCGTCAGCCTTTGGAGGTCCACTGCTGGACATAGGCTTCCCCTAATTGGCGCCACTCCGTCCGGTCCTGCGCCTTCAGATCCATCCAGTGATGATGATCCAGAGATGATGATCCACATATGGGACAGTGGTCAACATGTCGGGCTGGGTTCAACTCAGAGGGTTCTAGGTTTGATTCCCAACGGAGCAGATGATTGAACAATAAATTTAGATTTCCTCTTTAGTGCGGGAATACGAGTGTGGAGTATTATTTATTTATTATATTAGTTATATAAGGTAAACTTATTGTTATACAAGGTGGTATGATCTTCGAAACAAGGTTATATTTGAGTTTAAATGTTAAGATCCATGGGCCACAGTGACCACTTAACATCTGGTTGCTCGTACGCTAATATTTTAGAATAAAAATAACAGATGAAGTAAGACATCAAGTGGCTGTCAAATCGCAAGTATATAAGCATTATCTGTAATCCTTGAATTTTGTATTCCGTAGTCAGCTGTTCACACAATATGTGTTTACGTTGTGTGAACTTAGCGATGTTGGTGGATATTTGTTCGGCAAACAAAGGAACGGTTAGTGGGACACGCCGCGCTCAGCGCATCTTTGCTGTTTAATAAGACGTTTGAGAATCTTTAGAGTTACACGACGTATCAAAATAAGTAACTCATCTAACTCCACTGTTTTGAGACACTGGCATATTCAAATAATTACAATAATATGTGCATAAGTATGCTAATTAGATTATGACCGGCAACGTGCCGGCATTGGCAACCCCCGTGGAGTTTCAGATGTCCATGGCGTTGATGACCGATCGCCGTCAGTCAAGTATCATCCGCTCATTTTATAAACAAAAAATCGTCCGAGGATACGATGGTTGTTATATCACGATGATAATTTCACAGACGTATACGTAAAATACAGTCGTATGTATGGAAATAACGAGTTTGATTACGTAGGCCACGTGTGATGTCTACTCGCGTACTGTCATTTAGTGCCATAGCGTCGCTCGCCATGCACGTAACGAGCTACGCTTACCTTTATGAAAATAGCATAAGATTAAGAATAATTTATCTGTGGAGTAATATTCTCGATGGTGCGGGTGGGCGTCTAGAATGTGGATATTTCGGGCCATTATCACGCGCCCACGCCGCGCTATTGGCATAAAAATGTTACCGAAATACATAGTCGCAATTCACAGCAGTCTTATACGGCGTCAGCTGCTGACATTGCCGGCTCCGAGCGTCTGACGCGTTCACATCAATGAAACGCTGTCACTACACCGATCCGATGGCTATTAATACTATTGAAACTCATTAGCTCGCACATTTGTTTTAGTATCGAACATTTCGAGAACTCTCAGGGTTGTCAGTGAGACGCTATCTCCGCTTATCATTACCGAGAACAGAGGGACGTAATGGAAGATATGTGTTACAGGGCGCTGCGTTCTCTCGTCCGTTTCCGGTGGTTGTTTACAAAAAAATTATATACAAGTATATCGAGGTACAAACTGGTCGTCCGAAGCGAGCACTCGAACCGGCCGGCCGAGATACTTGGTGCGATTAAAAATCGTTACAACTTCCGTTCGGGTCCGAGTCTCGGAGCGAGGCCCAGATAAAAAAGATAAATAAGAAAAATAACATAAAGATCGATACGGCGGAACGGCGCTACCTGTTTTTTCACCGCGTTATAGCTCGATGCCGTCGCCGCGACCGACGTTTACGAATTATTTTTACTTTAGTAATTGTACGCACCATAGAGCGTATTAAAGTATTTAATTCAATCTATGTATCGACGGACTAATTATTGCGTTGATTGCAACACTCGTTAATATAGTTCATTTTGATACTTCAGCTTGGAGTACAATAAAAGCGCAGTGTTTGATGGAATAAAATTTTCTGTCGTATCTGCAGTGTTGTATGTGGTTCGGTTTAAAGCAAAATACGTACGATCTCAGAAAGGAGTTCGGCCATATTTGAGATTGGATGCGAATGTTCATGGGCGGCAGTGACCACTTTACATCAGTCGCTTAAACTAACATGCTCATTTTCGACTTCGTTAATATAAAGAATAATCTTCTGTTATAAATTTTGAAAGGTTTCCTGCTTAGGTATTATTTTCTTGCAATTCGTTATGGTTCACGTCATGGTGCCTTTTCACGAAGTATAAGTTTATCTTTTTGTGACTGATATTTGTACCAATCGGCAACGATTAAGCGTTAGACAGGGGGATGCAAAAATGATTGAGATTTTTTTTTCTTAATTTAATTTTGTTATTAACGAATACTCCTTGAAGACTGTATTTTTCTTTTGCCCATGTACCTCTAAATTTCAAAAATGTTATTTATTATTTTTTTTAAATAATGTGCGCATTAGAAAATAATTATCACTCGGTTTTACAGCGAAGGAGAAACATCATGAGGAATCCTGCATGCCTAAGAGTTCACCATAATGTTCTCAAGGGCATGTGAAATCCCGCAATCAGCACTTGAGCAGCGTGGTATACTAAGACCTAAACTTATCTTTAAAAGGAGACCGTGCCCAGCAGAGAGACAATAATGGGTCCATTGATAAAGCAGTAAAATAATTATGTTAAATATTAATTAAACATATATGTATTTTTTATATCTAGTAATGTTTTAATTTTTCCAGGTACGTAAATAATCCTCTGTTGTTGAAATCTGCAAGCAGTAATGTAAGTAATCATTGACTATTTATAAAATGATGTTATAAAGATTCACTTTGAGATTATATACAATCACAATGTTTCAAGCTTTGACAGAATATAGCAGCTTAAAAGTCTGATTAAATGATTGCGTTGATATAAATCGTCGTTTAAAGCTGATGATATACATAGATAAGCTGTGATATTAATTAATAGTCTCGACTTACCATTCCGGTGGTTCGGGATTCGACTCTCGGCATGAACTTAAATTTTTTCGGAGTTATGTGTCTATTAGAAATTATCATCAGCTGGTTAAATGATTAAGGAACATCGTGAGGAAACCTGTATTCTCGATTAGATTGGGTAACATAAAGAAACAAAACTTTTTTATTTTATCATATTAAGAATAGCCTAGCGGTTAAGAATTTCGACCTCCCGCTCCGGTGGGTCTGAGAGTTCTCCAAAATCTTCATTTTGGACAAACAATGCTAATGAACAAAGGCACGTGAAGTCTGCCAATCCGCACTTGGCCAGCTTGGTTGGCCACATTGGCCTAAACCCTCACACCTTTTAAATGTGACTCGTACCAAGCAGTGGAATAATAATGGGCTGATGGTATATCCAAAATCTTTATTAAGTACACACAGACCTATATGAACGGAACAGCAAACGAGCATGCAGGCCACCTGATGTTAAATGATCTCTGCAGCCAATGGACATCCACACCTGAGGTTGTGTGTGGATGCGTTGCTATTTCTGTGGACTACGTTGAAATGCCTCCTGTCCAGTGTCGTATGCCTAACTACACCCTTCAAACTGAAACACAGCAGTTCTCACACTGCTGTTTTACGGCAGAAATAGGCGCAGCGGTGGTGTTGCCGCAGGCGAACCTTCCACATAAGACTCTACCACCAGCAAAATGTAATAGTGTTTAACCAAATTTTACTCATGGTATCATATTTTCGACTTATAAGTGCCGACAACGTAACGACTGAAAAGTAGATGCTTACGTATGTATAGCTCGTTTCAGTTTATTTACGATTCGACTGACCTAAAGAGCACTAATAAGAGCTATAATTTAAAATTAGGAGCACATGCTCCAAATACCGAAACAACCATTCTATCGACATCATCCCGTCCCTAATTCGAAGCGACCTATATGAACGAAAAACATGCTTCCTCCTCGATTCACAATCGGCCTACTGTTCGCCACTACACACAGGGTTGCCATATTTCTATTAGATACCATATAAAGAAATCATATTTTATATAAAAGGTACTTATTCAAAAGTTACTTATTCATTAATCTATTATTATCCCACTACTCACATCTCCTCGCAGCGATGATGGTTTAGGCCATAGTTCACCACGCTGGACAAGTGGGGGTTGGCGAGCAGTGTAGGTTGGCGGACAGTACGTGTTGGCTGGTTGTATTTGGTTATTTAATATGGAAGTGACATAAGAGATTATCATCTAGAACGTGTTACATTTAACACTATATCAGGAGGAAAGTGATTAACTACATCAGAAATAAAATCTATTGAAATGAAATGTACTTCTGCAGTGGCAACAAACCGAAACGCATATTTCTGCAGTAAAGTTTTTTCAGTCTTCAGTTTTTTTGAAAATCTTAAACACGCTTAAAAAACAGTAATAAATTAGGCTAAAAATACGTCAAAACTTGACGACGTTAAAAGATAATCACTACAACTGATTCAATTTTAATGTTCTTTACGCTTTTAAAGTTTACTTAATTCACATATCAAAAATAAATAGGCATTCAAAGATTTAAAACGTATGTATAAATAAAAATTGTAGTTTTTTTTATTTATTATTCAGTGAAATGCAGGTGGCAACCCTACCTGTGCTGTAACAACACTAACAACGGTATTTGGGTCGATGACATCGAAACGCGCGTTTTGGTAACAGTTACATGCAGTCGGCAGCGTTTGGAGGATAGCGATAACTGCCTTTGTAAGGCACAAAGGCATCACTAATTTGTTGCTAAATTACACAGTACATTCGAGCACAAGCTTTGATTGTGGTAGAGTATGTCGTGGTCACCACCGTTACGCCTGTTTCTGTCGTGAAGCAGCGGTCTGAGAACTGCTTTGTGTTATTTGATATTCGTTTGATACTCAGTCTGAACAAAATTGAATTGGGATAGGTGACCGTATGTCATTAGGCCATCGATCTCACGAGCGTACCAACATCCTATCATTGGAGTTAGCCCAATCGATGTAGAAGTTATTTAGATTTTTATTTCAAATATTATACGAATGATTGAAAATTTTAAGAGCCACTGCTTCTTATTAAACTCTATTATTATCTTAGCAAACGAGCATGCATGCCACCTGATTTTAAGTGATCACTGCAGCCCATGGCCATCCACATAAAACCTCAACTTGGACGGAACCCCTATCTGAGGTTGTATGTGTATGCATTGCCATTCCAGATGGCTAAGTTGCCTCCTCTCTATAGTCTTCTGCCTAACTACACCTCTCAAACTGAAACACAGCAATTCTCACACTGCTGCTTCACTGCAGAAATAGGTGCAGCGGTAGTGCCGCCGCAGGCGAGCCATCGACATACGCCTCTACTACCATCTAATAATTATTGGTCGACTGCGGTTTCCAAACAGTCAAAAGAACGGTAGACCCTACTCTAACTCTTCTCCATCAATCCTTATTGCGGAAGCGTGTCTAACAATATCTGGAATACAAATCTCACAGCCAGGCAGTAAAAAAATCCACTTCAGCTTAAGTTCAGATTACAAAATTGTTGTATAAATTATTTAACTATTAAAAGTCCGGCATAATTGTCTAGTGTTCTTAGCAGTGCCAGTTTCTTCTAGTGAAATAATAAAAAAACTGTAGAAGTTGAATAACCGTTAAGTAGGTGTAACCTTTGGAAAGCGATCACGAATTTGAACCACGCGCAAAATGGCCTTGGCAGCATTGCTTAACACTGACCGCGTATGACCGTGATCTCAGCTGGCAGCTGACCAACATGAATTGCACTAATGTACAGTTAAACCTTTTGAATCTCTTCCACATAAATACTCCAGCTGGTGGTCTTATGACGAAGGCTCAGTGGTTTGACGGTGGTAGAGTCGTATGTCTCAAGCCAGCCTGCGGCGGTGACACCCCTGCACCTAGTTCTGCTGTATAGCAGCAGTATGAGCACTGCTGTGTTTCGATTAGAATGGTTTGTTTAGGCAGAATACATTGGACAGGAGGCATTCCAACTTGACCTCAGGAGTAGCAACGCATCCACATACGACCTCGGATACGTCGGGCCTATTAGAGTTCAGTTGCGGAAGTCCATAGGCTGTAGGCACTACTCATCAGTTCGCCTGCATGCTCGTTTATTATATAATTATTTATAACACGTTTACTGTCTTCTATGGTACGGAAGGTAGGGCAATACGTAACTTCTAACATTTTTTTCTATGTTAAAGGAGTAACAGACTAGCGGACAAGCGACATGAGCTAGTGGTCACTACCCATGGACATTCACATCCAACCTCAAGTAGGACTGAAAAGTACTAAAGAGAAGATTAGAGATGAAAACCGGAGTCGGAGTTTGGTACAGCGAACTTATGCATAGGCTGAGTGCGATCCGTTTTGCCTAGCAATTTGTATTCTATACGAAATGTAAAAAATAAGAAAAATCATATCTTACACTACCGAATACATACCTGCATAAAGCTTAAATCGTTGAACGTGAATCAACCCACGCTCCATTTAGAATTAATTGCACCACAGATAAAACGCTACTATCAATTCCGCTGCAGTTGTCATTTAAAGTCAGGTGGACATCACGTTCGGCCGTTTGCATATTTCAGAGAGTAAACATTGTAGCGTCGTTAAAATATAAGCGAATACTCGCTTATCGGCCGCTATCGCCGTCGATATTTAATAAAAGTTTATTCACAACCGTCATACAATATGTTTGCAGATAACAGTGTCCATCTTCAGGGTTATTCTGCGTGTATTTCGTCGCCGACCTTACGTAACAGATGTCAAGGCAACGAAGTCTGTTCATTTGTTTTACGACTGTCATTTAACTAAACATTAAGTTCGAAATTGTTTCAGTATTGCGGTAGATTGTAGATTTTATTATCTATATTTTAAATACAATGAAATATATGCGAAGTGGAAGGAAGCTTATTGGTTTTTTTTTTATATTAACAGAATAGCAAACGAGCGTGCAGGCCATCTGATGTTAAGTGGGCTCTACAGTCCATAGATATCCCGACACCTGAGGTTGTGTGTGGATGTGTCCTGTGGACTACGTCGGAATGCCTCTCCTCCAGTGTTGTTCTCACACTGGTGCTTCACGACAGAAATAGGAGCTATGGTAGTGCCGCCGCAGGCAAGCCTTCGACATAAGACTCTACCACCATCGAACTGGTAGAACTGGTAGAACTAAGTTGTTAATTTAAGTAGGTAAGTTTAATAACTGACAAACTGTAACTCTACCATCACATCACTTTAACTGTTTCTGTAAGTGGCAATGCTTAGTGGAAGAGTACTCAAACAATGTAATAATAGTCAAGTGGTTAAGAACTTTGAAGTCAGGTTGATTCAGAGTTCTCCATAGTCACGGGCACGTGACTGCCAATACTCATCTTTGAGATATCTGTGCGATGACGCGGTGATTGGCATGTGTCTAAATTAATAATTCCACGAAATTACTGTAAGTAGCTACAAGTATCTCAAAAAACAATAACTTATATAGTAGCAATCCTTGGTCCGAGTATTACGGGAACATCGATATGACTACGTCTTATCGCATAGTTGTAGATTAACCCCTAAATCTTCCTACAATATTTGCTGTTGCGTAGATGTACGATCAAGTATATTGTTGACTGCGCATTTAAATTTATCTCAAGACCCACAGTCTACGCCCGCGGCGCTGCTCACACTTTATGTGTGACAAGCTCTTCATATTTTGCATTTCATATGTACTCGTAGATTTCAACGCCATCATAATTTGCTTTTATATATTGTTCATACTATAAACTACATCGCGTCCGAGCCAAAGTGGCTTTTAATTTAATCTAACGCTATCGTATAGAACAATATCTATGGGAATGACATCATCATCAACCCATTATCGCCCCACTGCTGGGTACGGGTCTTCTCTCGGAGACAATAGAGTATAGGCTATAGTCTACCACGCTGGCCAAGTGCGGATTGGAAAATTTCACATGTCTTTGAGAAAGTTATGGAGATCTCTCAGACATGCAGGTTTCCTCACGAAGTTTTCCTTCATCGTTAAAGCGAGTGATATGATTTCGAAAATTTTCGAGAAATAGATGTGTGTGCCGGGATTTAAACCTCGACTCAACGTAGCGGGTTCGAGATGTTTAACCACAAAGCTATCACTCACTTGACCTGGGAATGACATAAGCTATAGAAAAATCACGTCATATAGCGTCACTACGAAATGGAAACGCTCGGATGCTATTGGCTAAGGCTTCTGAAGCGAATACTATTTATTGTATGAAATAGTGTTCGCTTATCACTAGTGCGGGAAGCCATTTACCTTGTATCTCTAATTAGTATAGGGTGGAGCAGAAGTAGGGAGCTGTTTCATAAGCATGAGGTTAGGACTGCTGCCTGCATTATGCTGGAAGGTGGAAAGTTCTCAATTGGATTGAACAGACATACTTTCATCATTATCCCCATTATTGTTCCACTGCTGGGCCCGGGTCTCTTCTCAGGGAGAGGGCTTAGGCCATAGCCCACCACGCTGGCCAGTGCGGATTGGCGGACTACACATGTTTTTGGAGACATTATGCAGAACTCTGATATACAGGTTTCCTTAAGATGTTTTCCGCCACCGTTGATTTTTAATACGTACATAATTTCGAAAAAATTTGAGGTTTTAGATAGGTTAGAGATGGGATTCGAACCCGGATCCACCATCGCGTTAGGTAAATTTTCTTGACTACTAAGCTATCACTCGCTTACGAATACGAATAACAGCTAATAGTTATACGAAATTGCGTTATAAAAAAATATTACGTCGTTCTGAGATAATACGTCCTAACGAATTGCATACTTGAAACTTGTTTACACACATAAATCAAGGTTTTGTGTGAAGTATTCATTTCTGCGGAGGCTCTAGCCAAACAGTGAGGTAATGTTTTGAACATGTCATCTCAAGTGCTCCAACGTCATCATCACTAGCTAAATTGGTAAATTGAAACATACAGAGAACTGTATTTAATTACTGAATGTTGAACAGGAGGAAATCTCAGAGTACAGATTAATTTGGTTATCACAGCATTTTGATTAGGTCAGTGTTAAACAGGACTTTTGGGAGTCGGTTGATTCAGCAATGTATTATCATTATCAAGCCTGTACCGTCCCACTGCCGGGCACGGGCTTCGCAGAGACGAGAAGGCACTCTCTATTTTACGTGAGACGTGCCGAAAGGATCTGAACTTAAAAATAATTTAAAAGAGTATTACCTAACTCTTAATTCTATCAATTAGCTTATTCTCAATCTTCACTCTTCTCTACCTTTTCTGGTCTTGTTTTCTATTACTTTCTTGGTTGTTTCTTTTATTTAAAAATCTACACAGTACAATTTTAATGTATAAAGTATAGAGTTATTTTCATTAATTTTGTGAGTACAACTCTGCCCGCTTTCATTTTTCCAGACTATTAATTTCTGCCTCAGGGTTCGTCTGGAAGAGATTGCTAATTTAGCAATAAGACCACCCATTGTAACACTATTATATGTTTCTCTCTATGTTTGTATTTTTATTAGTGTACAATAAAGAGTATTGTATTGCATTATATTTTGTACATTTGTTCAGTACTTATTCTTGTTGGATCACATCAAAAAGTATTAACGTCGTGTTCAAAGAGGATTTCGACCGCACCGCATTTTGTGGGTCGGTGACAGAAGGAGTATCTACACTACTCCTGTCTCCTATTAGATTAAATAATGTTCTGAAAGCGTATTATGATATAGAACCTTCTTTTGTTCGAGATGAGGGAGCATAATCTTTTAAAAAAGGAGAGATCGGGGATCTGCTTGACTGCTGCGTGGCCAGCTAACGCATGCTAAACGCACCAATGCCGCACTTGTGTTTTGCTTGTAAATCTTGTTTGTTTGCCAGCGCAACAAGGAAATTAATCGCTTCCTCGCATCATCCTGATCATAGAAACTCGAGGAAAAATGCCTGTTCGAAAGGCATTGGCCACCGCTTAGTAACTCATCAGCAAGTCAATAAGCTATGAGCGCCGCTCGGAGTTCACCATGAGGAGAAAACGACCAATGTATTCGCCATCGTAAAAGATGTTAGGCGCCACCGAATAGTGGAGAGAACGTGAGATTTACTGTTTACTAAAGGTGTTGCCATAACGAAAATTTATAAATATTTGCAACACTCGATAAGTTTGCGTAACAATATAAAAGATACAATTTTAAATAACCTCAAATTTTGGTATACTCTGGCAATTGTGTTAAATACATAATGCAATGGAAATTACCTACTTAAGTTAACAATTTTGTCATTTGACCTGACGTGACATAACATTTAAAAGAGTGAAACGCTTTTGCACCAATTTCTGTTCGTTCATGTCTTTTTCGTTTACTAAATGTTTACATATCTCGGTGTTATTTGTTACACATCTTTACATTCTTTTTAGTTACATACACAAATATTTTACATATATACTGTAACGGGCTTTGCTGCCAAACATTTAACTTTACTCATCTTTTTTGTTGTAAATTTTTGAAGTTGTCCGTCCCGTTCTGGAGGATTGGATGGACAAGCATGGGTCATCGACCTCCTGACTTGTGCAGGCACTTTCAGGGCACGGTTGCTTT
>DWKW01002078.1:0-11541 GCA_018250115.1 Doberes anticus
CTAAGATTTCGTGCTATGGGTGCCATGGACACACACAGCCACCCAGACCAGGTACAGAAATCAAAATTCATCATTCAAATTTCTGTGAAATCAGTGAGAATCAAACCCAGAACCCTCTGAACGGCAGACCACATAGTTACAAGGTTGTCTTACAAGTCATTATTATGTTTCTAATACATAATAACAATCAATATGCTCACACAAACATTAATTTAAAGTTTGTGTGTTTATACACACTTTTTAAATTTATTATTTACTAATTAATATAAATAACATTATTAAGAAATACTTATGAGTATATCTTATGACCTAAGATACACAGAATAACAAAAATCATTATTGTGGATAAAATTGTTTAATATTAATTGTAGTTAACATTCAGCGCATAGCACTTAATGAGACCTACTACTTATGATTACAACAGCATCTTCTAATGTTATAACTAACTACCACATCCAAACTCAGATAGCATTTTACCCTCAGTCCTGTTTGATATTGGGTGTGCATGTCCAAGGACAGCTATGACCACTTCACAGCAATTGGCTCACATGCATGTTGGTTACTCCTTTAATAAAAATTAAAATATTAAATGTTTGATGAACTTAGATTTATAAAAATTCTGATAGTCAACAAGCTTTGCTTAAATAGTTAGTCATTTGTTTCCTTATAAACTTTTCTACTTGAGAACTTACTGAACAATAACAACAATACCCTAGCGCAGTTAGAACTTTCACTATATTTATATCAAATGACTCATATATAACCATTAAAGTGCAAAATAACTTTGCTGCATTCCCATATGTACATACATATAATAGAAACTGCATACTCACTGCCAATTGGAATATTAGTCTACAGTGCCAGTAAACACTGTGCTGTGACAACTCAATAGCCTTCCGTAGAATGGGTTTTGAGTGTGTTGGCTGTCCTTGCTGCTCAAACAACTCAGCCAGCACGCTCGCCGCCTCGAACTTGACGTCATCAAACCCATTGATAGTTTGAGACAAGCACCACTGCAATAAAAACACACTATGACCCACTTCAACACTATTGTTTACATTCTGAGAAAGTTGTCATACGTGCAACTTGCTCCGAATAATTCACCGCACTTTTAATATAACTAACACTTAGACACCGGTTTTTTAACAATTCTGCGAACCTCAAATTAATTGCAAATAACAAAAAAAACTTACACTCTGTTCTAAATGCGTTCTCGCCAGGTCGATGTTTTTAGTGTGTGTCAAAAGGATATTACCAAGTTGTAAATGAGTTCGGGCCTCGACTCTTTGTGGGGGTTTAAAATTAAATACAGCTTGTAGGCACTGAATACAACTTTTTATGTCAGGAGGATTTGATGTGCGGAAATGTTCCGCTAAACCAAGTAAAGAAATATACCAAGCGTCCTGCGTTGACGCCATTTTGACATTTCTGCTTGGAGGGAACAGTGTTGACAGGTAGTTGAAAAAGAAAAGTTACCAGTTTGTAAACTGTAAAAGTAATATTCTTAGAAGACTTCGGTAAATATAAAAATTAAAATTTCATATAAAAATAAAACATGTAGTCTTATCTTACGTAATCTTTATGTCACTTGTAATAAATATCAAAAATTGTGTAGAAACCTAAGAACTTTACCAATTTTTTTTGTTGCCAGTATTATTCATTTCGATACACAATTTTTTTTTCGAACACTAGTCAATAAACATCGTCGAACGAAAGTATAAAAGTAAAAATTCACATCCGCTTGAAACTTCGAACGAGACTAGTCCCTATTGTATTTTTATCACTCAAATTGAAAGACATTTTTAATCAGTTCAAAACAAATTCAAACTTTGAGTGAATTTATTTTGATCATCACTCGTAACGTAATTGAATGATAACCTACTGGTTAGAGATCTCACCTGAACGCGTCAGTTGGTTGAGGTTCAAATCTTGGAAAGTACCTAATTTTTTTGAAAATAGTATTTACAATTATTTTTAAAACATGTACGTGTTAAAAACTAAATATCATTTGCTTTAAAGGTGAAGAATAATATCACGAGGAAACGTGTATGCCTGAGAGTTCTCATAATATTCGGCATATGGAGTCCGTCGATCCGCACTTGGCCAGCGCTGTGGACGTGTGCACAGCAGTGGGACAATAATTATTAATCCTGAACCTGAGTGGTGTGAACTTCTACTGGATCGTAGGTGTTTAAAGTCAAAGGTTTGACGATCCGTATGGCGTCCTGGTCAACGTGCAGTCTGCCGTTTGGAGGGTCCTGGGTTCAATTCCCAGCGGGCCAGAAATTTGAACGATGACTTTAGATTTCTGTACCTAGTCTGGGTGTTCGTGTGTGTGTCCATGGCACCCACAACACAGGTTAAATCCTACTGTGGAGTGGAGCTATGAGTGAAAAGTTATTTATTTGTAAAGGTCAATCATATTGTATTCGTTAAGTGCATTCGGCGGGAAATATGAAACAAGTACCTTGTATTGTCAAATGAAATGTGAAGAAAATTTATTTTAATCGGATAACATTTTGCACAACAGATCACTCTTTTCAACGATTAGATCTACAATTTACATAGCAACTGTTTCATGAGTAATATAAAGTAGAAAAGTAAATATTTTTATTTTTTTGTACTGTTCAGTTTACAGCAATGCTATTCTATTGTCCTTTGTTACTATGCTCGACAGTGTCCTTATTAGATGGGTGAACGCATATTTAATAGCTATAATATTATGGTTAGACTCAAGTGATAATTAATATTATGTAGTTGGACTTATCTACTTTACAATATAATGAGGACTTATACGGGTACCACCGAGGTTACCACTTTACTTGTGCTTGAAGATATTATGTATTGATACCTATTAGAAAACTACTTATAAATTTAAATTATCACATGAATAATAACATACGGATGTATTACGCGCATTAAAAAAACCAATCATAATACATGACTTATTGATGAAGAAAAAGATGTGTCGGATATTCGAGGGAATCTCAGTCCAGACGTACTGTCAAATGTCAATGTCAAGTCCAAAGGTAAACTATAAACTTTATAGTGGAACGCGACGGACCCGGCTCTGTAATTAAAATAAGGCATAGAAGTAAAATTCAAACTTAACTAATGTCGCTGTGCTCTGCATAGTTTTAGTTTTCTTAAGTTTAATTTACATTTACATGTAAACCATTTGCGGCGCTTGACTAACAACTTTTGTGTCACGACCAATCTTGAGGTTAACAATACCGTAAGCGGTCTCTGTAATTCTCTCCGAGATCGAAAAGTCTTTTTATGTATGTATCTAAAACATTGAAATAGCAATATGCTAATGTTAGTTCTTTATATATTAAATGTAAACATAGAATTTTTATAACCTTATCCTACATAACCACGATCAAGTCATCAAAATCCTTTTAATAATTATAATGCAGAATGAAATATATAATTATGTACCTTCTACGATTATGTTGGCATAGATAAAATATTCCGTTATTATATACCTTCACAAAGGTGAGCTTTTGAGGTTAATGAAGTGAGGTTATCACAGTTCGAGGAAACACGCACGCTTAAAGAGTTCTCCATTATGTTCTCAAAGGCATTTGAAGTCTGCCAATCCACACAGGGTTAACATGGTAGCCTAAATCTCATCTCTGAAAGGAGACCTGGGCCAGCATTGCTGCAATGGATTGATGATAATGATGAAAGGTAAGAAAATAAACAATTTTTAAATATAATTAATCCTCAATGTTTATTCATCAATAGTAAGTGCACCACTGTTGATATCATTGATGAGGTCATGTGGTGGCCTTCCTTCGACTGTGCATCCAACAGACTGAGCAGTTCCTAGGATTTCCTTTACTGTGCCAGAGAGCTCTCGGGCCATTGAGCGTGTTTGCATGATTTTCGCTATGCCAACCACATCTTCTAACGAAAGGTTGCCGTTGTGTTTGACTGAAAAAAAAAAGAGAAATCATTTACAACCTTCACCTAAAACTGGACTAAACATAGATAATTAAACATTTACTGTTTACAAATTTAAACACTTAACTATGCAACTAAATGTACCAAGTTGTGCCAAATTAGATATTTCTCAATATCAAATGTAACAGCTTTTTTATATTCAATACTGTAATTTTTAAAAGGATTTACAAAAATCAAACTGATTGTATGTATTAAACAGTAATCTGGTATTTTCATAAAGTAATTTCAAACTACATACTGTTCTTATTCTTTTTACGGTCAATGGGAGGCTCCTTCAAAGCTTTGATGATAAGGGCAGCGGCTGAGGGCACCACAGCAATTTGAGCCTGCCTGTTCTGTACAGTAAGCTGGACAGTGATCTTCAGACCTTTCCAATCACCTGTGGCTTTTGCAATATCATCACCAACTTTCTTTGGAGCCTGTAGCACAAGATTTAGATTTTATAATAGGGGATAATAAATTAAATTAATACTAGTTATACTTCATATCAACACCTGAAAGGCAAAAATTACTAAAGATTATGAAAAATCTGGCCATTCAAATGGTTTTAATACTTATTGGTATATTCTAAGGTTAGTAATTGATACCGTTCAGCATTGATACAAAACTAAATAAAAATGTTACCTTTGAACTTGGCAATTTGAAAGGGTTTTGTTCACACTAGACTAAAGTACACAGGACATTAAGACTATCTTGTCAATTCTTCTACAAAAAAAAAAAAGTATTGCTACCTTAATCCTGTCAGGATTAAAGCTCATTATAGGATTGCTTTCTAATCAGTTTGTTAAAGGAATAATCACCAAGAAAGTAATATCTGGCATACATATAACATTAATGAAGTATAGACAGTGGTTCATGAGCTATTCAAATTGTCCTTATTAAGCTCTATCTCAATATTTAATGTTAGACTGTAATCTTGTCATTTTTTAAAGACAAAGCTGCAATTAGAATCGTAGAACGGTCTCAGCCTGGTCCGCGACTCCTTATTGGGCATTCGGAGTAGCCGCGACAGGGAAAGTATCCTGAGTCACGGGTTCCTTCCATCCGCCACCCGGAAGGACGCGCCTGGTAGGGAGGCACCCCCCAGGATCATTCATCTTACCAACGCAGCTAGAATTTAGCGATAAATTATAATATGAACAGAAATTAACCAGTCGATACCCATATGTTCCAATATCCAAACACCGGTTTAATTTTAAACTAGCTGCCTCACTTTTATTATTTTAACAAACTTGACCACCCAGCAACCCAAATTTATAGGTTGTTTATTACATGTTGCATGTTGTACGTGTCTAATTATACTCACGAGACCAAGAGGACCAATTTTAGGTGCCAAGGACGATGTAGCACTAACTTCACCGCCAACACATCTCAATTTAACTGCAAACACAATAAAACTTCTGTAGTGATTGTACCGGACACTATAATAAAACATCTACGGTAAACAGGTATTTGAAGGACCTTACCGATTTTAATTTCGTTGGGATCGAACTTAGGAGGCATCGTGTATGCTTATTTCAACACAATTCGCTATTATAGAAATGAATCCAAGTAGATAACTTTGGATTAATGAGCGAGCTGCTGTAAGGAACGTCCTGTAAACGTTGACAGCTCGCTAGAAAAGAGCCTCTGACTCTGAGCCTTTTAGGTTATTGAGGTTGACAGTGACAGTGACAAAAATGAGAACAGACAATTTAAACTGTATAGTATATGTATACCATAGACTATTATGTCTTAATCATACTGGACATTTTCAGTGCATTTTGTCGTTCAAGGCATTGCCGTACAAGACGATTCTAAAAAGCATTTTATGCTTGAGACAACAGATTGCAATACAAAAAGGCTCGCGGAAAATGTTAAAGTTAGGTTACTCTAAAGAGAGAAAGTACGAATACGAACGTATGACTTTCGGAAATTAAAGCCCGACTCATTCGTGAATTAAAATATTTGCCGTGGGATCGAATGGTGTAGTCTGGCGTCCGGTATTGAAAGTATACTTACAGAAGATATACAGTTTTGGCTAGTGATATATTATGGAATGAGATTGTTATTATAGTGGTCGTTTTCTTTATGTAATAAAAATAAAATAGAGTTTAGTTGAGACTTAAGACAAAGTGAAAAAGAAATTAGTTTTACTTTTTAAACCACATAATAATATGTATTAATTACGAACCAATTTTAAACATAATTGGAGTTTGCTTGGAATTTGTATAACACACTTTGTAATTAAATTATATTAAAATTACACTAAATTCATTATGTAATCGGCTGGATGCCTGTATAGTTTTATTTTTTACTTTAAAATTATAAGTTATTAAATATTATAACGCAATGGGAGTTAATTATTCATAAATTGAACGTTGACTAAACCTTGAAATCAACTCTTGAGTGTTTATAAGAGAGGAAGGGAAAAATTGTGAGGTGAAAACTAAAATAAAATCTGGTTTATGTTTTTTGCTGAGAAGTAGCAACACTAATGACAAAATATTGAAAAAACAAAAATGACTTTTTGATGACAAATCGTCTGTATTGATGGTTTAATTGCCTGGGGTTTTTGCGTATAGCTTTGTGTTATTTCTTTATCAGTGCGTAGTAACCGATAATATAACTGCCAGTGCTCATAATAAAAATTCACGATGAGTAAAGTGTACCAGGATGAGGGACTGTTAAAACAATATTTGATTAAATACAAGCATCGTGACTATACATGCCGAGAAGTAATACGCCTCATGGAAGTATATAAGAGTTTGACGTACCGCTTGGAAGCCTTTGTATTCAATAATGGTTCGAGAAAAGATTTACTAAATATCGAGGGTACATTGCCCGTGAAGTACAAGGGCTCTTATTACAATATTCCAGTCTGTATTTGGCTTATGGATACGCATCCGGATAATGCCCCATTGTGTTTCGTGAAACCCACATCGGATATGTCTATTAAGGTGTCTAAATATGTGGATAGCAACGGAAAAGTTTACCTACCATTCCTACACGAGTGGAACCAGTCGTCGACAATGCTGAAATTAGTCGAATGTATGATAACTGCTTTCGGTGAACTGCCTCCCGTCTACTCGAAGCCCCGTACTGAAGCTAGACCGCCGTATCCAGTGAATTCATTCTTGCCTCAACCTGGCTACCCGTACCCGCAGGTGAGTGCTCAACCTGTTTTTCCAACATATCCACCACACCCAACAACATCGAATCTGCATCTACAATGCCCTAGCTATGGATCCCCTTACAATGCTAATGGGCCACCATATCCTACTGCAACTCCTACTCCATACCCAGCAGCTACTGGTTACCCGGGACCCACTCCTGACATTACGGGTGGCACCATTACAGAGGAACATATAAAGGCATCCTTGTTGTCTGCTGTTGAAGACAAACTGAGAAGGCGGCTCAAAGAACAGTCTCAGCAATCGCTGGCTGAGTTGGAAACGCTCAGGCGTACACAGCGAGAACTCAATAAAGGAAAGACAAGGCTAGAAGATATTCTTTCAAGACTGCAAAGAGAGAGAGCTGATCTAGATAAAAATGTAGCAGTATTACAAGAAAAGGAGAATGAATTGGAGGCTGCAGTGGAACGTTTGGGAGAACAGGAAGAGGTTGATATTGATGAAGCAGTTGTTACTACTGCACCGTTGTACTCACAGTTATTGAATGCTTTTGCAGAGGAAGCCACACTTGAAGATGCTATTTACTACATGGGAGAGGCGCTGCGTAAGGAGGTGATAGATTTAGACACTTTTTTGAAACAGGTGCGCACACTGGCACGACAGCAGTTTACATTGAGGGCCTTGATGCACAAATGCAGGCAGAAGGCTCAACTTGCTTGCTAACTGACTGATATGATACAAATAAGGCAATGGAAGGAGCTGACATATATGATTGCTTTCGCAACAAGCATCAATATTCTTGGTGTTTTCATTATACTGGAAGTGCATGCTGTACTGCAACCTCCTTGTGCAGAGGAGTATGATGTGTTAAGATATATAGCCTAATTCATAAAAGACTTGAATATGTAATTCTAGCCTTTTTAGCTAAAGTGTGTTTTGTTTTGGCACTTCTGATTTTGAACAGGTAAGAGTAAGACAAAACATATTTTGGCAGTGAAAGGCTTATTAAATATATCATATTTTTTATGAATGGGGCTTGTTTGTATCTGTCACGTGCTATTGTCATAGCATTAATGCTTTTGTTACAAATTTTCTTGATATTCTTTTATTTTGTTACAAATAATGCTTTGTCCATGGAACTGCACATTGATGCTGGAGTGGGAATAATGACTAAGTGTTAAATTTACTGATATTGACTAATTTGTATGAAATGAAAAAAAAAGAATGAAAAAAGAAAATGAAAAAAAAAAAATATATTTATAAAAATTGTATGAAATTTTTCTTTATCAATTACATAAACATCCAATATCAGCATATTTCACTTAGTATTGTAGTCAATGTAATAAAAATATTAATAAGGTCATTGTGTCAATGAGAAATTTAAGTGGTTTGTGTAATTTTTACCAAATGATTCATGTATAATAATTATAAAACTGCCATTAAAAATAAATGGGACAATTATTTTTAGATTTGTACTGGTTACAATAAGAAATATCTTGTCTTGTTTAAGAATTTATCAAGTCAATAATTATAACATTGTTGGCACAACATTTTGAGATGGTTGTAATTTGTATTTAGTCCATTTTTTAGTGTGCTGACATAAAAATGTACCTTGACAGTGGTAGTTGTTGAAAGCTAGCCTTTTTCAGGACTACTATTACTGCACCTTTATCTACTGTCAAGCTGTGGTACTCACTGTGTTTGGGTATGTAGAATGTAGATATTCTTACTATGTCCATTAGTTTCAGTGACCACTTATTGTCAAATCACTCCATACACTCATTTCCTACTCCTTTTATATTGTCCATTCAAATTAAAAATATCAACACAAAAGCCATCCACTTGCACAGAGGTGTGAGACAGGCATACTTTTAGGACCTTGGCTTGGATGAGACGAGGCATCATAACTCACTGCAGTAACCTTTCACTCCCAATATGCAGATGGTATATATGTCATTCACTGACAGGTATCAGTTGATGGTAAAACCCTCGCAGCTGTTTCAAAGTACATAACAAAAGAAAACATACATTACTAAAATACAAGTATTTAATTACTCTAGAATTATCAGTTATGATTTTAATTTTTGTTATGATAAATGCAATCCAGTCTCCAGTATAACTAGACTAGCATAAAACCTTTTCATAACTGATAATTCTAGAGTAATTTGTTAGGAGAAATGCAATCCAGTCTCCAGTATATATGAATAATTAGAATGAAAATTAGCAATAATTCTGTCCACAATTTCTACATAGCACAGTGGACGCTATGAATAAAAAAAGGTGAGGTTTTTATTTTTCGCTGTTATGAATTGTAATCCTTTATGTACTGCAGTATACAAATATCTAGTAAAGCTTATATATGCTATATAAAACAGTATTTACTAGTTGGCACTGTGTTATATGCTCACAAAAGTTATATAGTAAGTTGTGTAACCAATATTAGTAAGTTATGATAGTAATGAATGTAAATACATATATATGATTTTGATTTTCAAATGCACTGTTAACTCAATGTAGAACCCTTGGCATAGGTTAGGTGAGATATTGTATGGTGGTGACGCCCTGAAGTCTTTTGTATGGCACTGAACCGTTTTTGTCCTGTTTTCTGCTGTAAAGCAGCAGTGTTCCAATCTTATGGGTGGTGTTAGTAGAATCTGTTAAAAGATAATAATGAAGTGCTCGTATTTAAATTGCAGCCAATATTTTTATGTACAATTTTACATAAGACATGTCTATTTGAAGAAGTGTGGATGTCTACAGCTATGATCATTTAACATGAGGTGGCTGTCATGCTACACCTTTAAAATAGATAAAAATCAAAATCTGGCCCTAGATGTTTGTGCCATGTACCAGGACTAGCCAGGATTTCTTTTTTCATGTAGCCAGGCTTGTTTTTTAAATGATTGGGTATATTTTACAATAGTTCTGTGTAACACACAAACTCTTTCTTTTCTTTATTTATCCTTCTTAATCATTCATAGAAATTGGAATGGTTAGTAGATTTCTATGATCCAGCATTATTGTTTCCAGTGGCAGTGTATTTATAAATACCTATGATTGGACTTGTCTTAGAAATTAATATATTGGTTTGGTATTTATAATTTTTTTTATATCATGGCAATGGCTGAAGCCATTCTATATTAACTGCACTGCAATGTCTTTGCTGTTATTAGAATTTAAAATGTTGAGTGATTTGAGAGTTGTTTGAATTTTTTCAGATATAGGAATCCTTAATTGGTTCTACAAGCATAAAACTTACATATATTTATGCCAAATCTCATACCAAATTGTTTTGTGCAGAAATCTTCATCATAAGTGGAATCTCACATTCTGTCAATGGAGATTATTATGTGAATATCAAATCATTTATATGCTATTGATTTCAAAATGTTAGAGATAAGGTGATAGACAATAAGATTCATATTATATCATTATAGTAAATGCTGTATCTAAATAAATTATAATTGCATTATTTTGGCTATTTCTTATTGTCTTCGTGTTTCATCAGCTTTTTTATAAAACAAATATAAATTTCTTCTGCACAATCATATGTTATCTAATGAAGATGTTTGTTATTAAAATTGTCCTGCAACATAAAAAGCATTCATTACATACATTTTCAGTTATACTCACATATTGGTTTAGACTAACTAATGTTCTGATGATACATTTTGGGCTTAAATTAAAAATGCTTGTTATTTTTCTGTACTTCAATTAGGTACTTGAATAAAAAATAAAGCTCCTTGATTATCTTTAACAAATCTATGCAATGTCCAATCAATTATTTAAATAAAGAACAATCTGTTGAAAATTTCATCTAATCAAGGGAAATATAATATGATTGCATATTATTTCTATTGTTTTATAGGAACTGCTATAGCAATTAAATTATTCAGATATGATTAATGTCTCAATCTTAAGAAAATAATCTACTCAGCGCTTGAAATATTCAAGAATAATTAGTGTAACTAGTGTGTGTAGATTTCATATACATTTATTTTTTTAAGTTTGGTGTTTATTTTTTCTTTGAACTCTGCTATAGTAGCATATTATAACAATAATTTGTAGTTAAAGCAGACAATTATCACATATAATAATAAATATTGTAAACTAAAATTTTCTGTAAATGACACATTTGGTTTGGTTTTTATATCATATGGATAAATATTATTATATGTTCATAATTTGATGCTTTTAATTTCTGTACGAATTTTGTATGACTATGCTGTATTGAATGGCCTGGAGGCTTTGTTATAATAAATGTAATGGATTAAATGAGTATATTTTATTTTATAATATAGATAGATAGGAAAGAATTCAGCAGTTATTAATACGACTTATTTGTTTTAGTGAGTGATAGCCTAGTGGTTAAGCATCTCGACTGCGCTACGTTAGGCCGAGGATCAAATCCCGTCACGCACCTCTATTTCTCGAAATATTATCTATTCAAAATTTTCGA
>DWKW01002079.1:0-11539 GCA_018250115.1 Doberes anticus
ACGCATCCACATACGACCTCAGATAGGAGTTTCGTCCTAGTTGAGGTTTTATATGGATGTCCATGGGCTGCAGTGACTATTTAACGTCAGGTGGCCTGCATGCTCGTTTGCTATTCTTTTAAGATAAAAAAAAAATTACAGCAATAATTGAATAGCAAATAAGCATGCACCACCTGATGTTAAGTCATCACTGCGGCCAATGGCCACATCAAACCTCAATTAGGATGGTCCATTGTCTTCAGGTTGTTCCGCCTAATTAAGGTTTGATTTGGATGTCCATGAGCCGCAGCAACATATGTACATATTGTTTAAACAAAATTGTTAAAAGTGTACTTCAAGGCAGATAACGTACACCGGAGCCCTGTTGTTACTTATTGAATAATCTTGATGGTAGTAGAGTCTTATGTCGAACGCTCGTCTGCGGCGGCACCACCGCTGCATCTGTTTCTGCCGTAAAGCGGCAGTGCGAGAACTGCTTTGTTTCCGTTCTAGGGCTGTGAATAGGCAGAAGACACCTAACAGGAGGCATTAAAGATAGTTATCAGAAGTAGCAACGCATCTTTACAACCTAAGATAGGACTTCCGTTCTATTTAAGGTTTGGTGTGGATATTCATGGGCTGCAATGACCACTTAACTTCTTTGATATTAATTTCTTATTAAAAAATAACATTAATTATTAGATAAGTATTTAAAAATGGAGTTTCGCTATTTTTAAAAGTAACGAATCTTCTTGTATTCCTAGTAATCCCCCATGGCTTCTTCAAAAACAATTTCTAATCGTTCTTGTTTAAAAACATAAAACTCAAATTCTAAAAATGTGTACCATGTTTAAACTGTTTCGTAGTAGCGCCCTTCTTCCGCAGCGTCGTAAGGCTACAGAAAACAAATTACAAATCATCTCCCCCCCGCGAAGACTTCCCTCCCCCTCCCCGTACCAAATGACTCAGTTAGAGCTAAATTGCTCCAGCACCAGATTGCCGTCTCGCAAAATTTCCGTTGAATTTAAATTTCGAATCTGGTACTGTTATTGTGGCGCGTTCTAATGAAATTGTATCGATTTAGTTGCGGCCGGAATCGAATCGATTCGATTGTCCGATATCGATATGTTAGGGCATTAGTCTGTGGGTTGCACGCTTCTGTTTAATTTGTACTCGCTTTGGTTTAGTTTAAATCGATGTCTCGACTGTGTCGGAGTTTACTAGACTATCATAAGTTTTTTTTTTGTTTTCTGTTTTACCACCAAAGAAGATCGAATACATGTAACTAGTAATAACTAACGAATTCATGGTACTCGTAGTCTTATTTGTCTTTGGTCAAAAAACAATTTCTCATACTATTGCTTTACAGCAGAAATACATATGGATTTAGGTGCGGCGGCAGTGCCGTCTCAGAGCCTCTCATACAAGACTCAATCACCATTAAATTTGAAATGTACACAAATTAAACATTAATGTGCTTCAAAAAAATCTGTTTCGGACTGCGATACTGACAACACAATATTTTTTAAAGAGTAACCGGTACTGAATTAGTGGTATTTTGGTTGTTTTCGATGGTGGTAGAGACTTATATCGAAGGTTCGCCTGCGGCGGCACCAACGCAACACCTATTTCTGCCGTGAAGCATCAGTGTGAGAACTGCTGTGTTTTCGTTTAAACGGCGTGGTTAGGTAGAACATTACATGTCAGATTGCAGATATTTTATTTGAAAAATCCACGTGGACGAAGACGGGTGAAAAACTAGTCTAACTAGGCCCTATCATAAATTGGAATAGGGTTATGTCTTATATTAAATTAGCGTTTCGTTAGGCAGAAGTCACTGTACAGGAGGCGTTCTAACTTGTCATCAGGAATACGTATCCACATACAACCTCAGATGTGGATGTCCATAGTCTGCAGACTACTTAACATCAAGTGACCCGCATGCTCGTTTGCTATTCTATCAATATACAAAAAATACATAAATTTTATAGGTACTGAAATTTATTTAAAAGTAACTTACAATTCTCATAGACACGACTGTCTAATACAAATAACAGTGGAGCAGAACAGTATAGTTCTAAATCGACAAATTACACCTTTATTTGCACATACACCTTTATTACAAGTACAATTATCAACAACTTGTACGCGATGTGACTTCTAAATGTTCTCATTTCTACAAGTTAAATTAATTGTAAAGTGGAATACCAACGCATACTTAAAGAGATTTGTATGCAGATATGTAGCTGTTGCCCGCGACTTCGCGTGGTCTCCGGTACTGTCACTGATACACGTCAAATGTAAAGTTTTTTTTTTAATCCGAATAGAACAGCAAACTAGCATGCAGGCCACATGATGGAAAGTGGTCACAGCAATCCATGGACATCCAGATCCAACCTCAAATAGAACGGAACTCCTATCTCAGGTTGCATGTGGATGCATTCTATTTCTGCCGCAAAGCAGCAGTGTGAAAACTGCTGTGTTTCGGATGGAAGGGTGTGGTTAGGCAGAAGACACCAGACAAGAGACATTCCAACTTAGACCTCATAATAGCAAGGCATCCACATACGACTTCAGATAGGACTTTCGTCCTAGTTGAGGTTTAATGTGGATGTCCATGGGTTGCAGTGACCACTTAGCATCAGGTGGCCTGCATGCTCGTTTGCTATTCCGTTTGAATAAACCACCGTTGAATTAATGATCGTACGTAAACATCACTATGCAAGCTTCTTAACGAAGTTTTTCTTTAGTGTTAAGACAACTGATGATTATGTTACGCGCATAACTCCATCCTAAGCGGATTAGAACCTAAAACCCCGAGATAGGAGTTCATTCACCGGCTAAAATTCTAAATTTCGAACAGTAAATATTGCGTAACACGACAAATAACTTGATTAAACGACCTCTACCTTTCCACCTTCCTTCTCACCTGTATTACTGCGAAATTATCAACAACTCAAGTTGCTTATACCCCCGGTAACTCAGCGTCAGAGCCTTCTTAGGTCATTAGGAGAACGACACTCATTCGGGGCGCCATTTAGATAAAATGCCAGAGATTTCAACCCCCTAAGACGCGAGTAATGACTCGCGAAGATTTCAGGGTGCAAATGTTTATATAGGGTGCGAATTTCTGCTATAATTCTAATGGCATGCCCCATTTGCGCGAAGGTAGATTTTTGAATTGAATAGATTTGGTAGTGGTTATTATTGTATAGCCTAGTGGTTAAGCTATCTCGACCACACTCCGATGGGTCGTGGTTCAAAACCCGGCACGCAACCCTATTTCTCGAAATATTGTCTGTTAAAAATTTTCGAAATTATGTGCGTATTATGAATTTTAATGTGGTAGTCTTATGTCGAAGGCTCGCCTGCGGCGGCACCACTGCTGCACCTATTTCTGCCGTAAAGCAAGTGTGAGGACTGCTGTGTTTCGGTTTGAAGGGTGTAGTTAGGAGACACTGGACGGAAGGCATTCCAACGTACTCCTCAGGAGTAGCAACGCATCCACGTACAACCTCAGGTGTGGATGTCCACGGGCTGCAGAGACACTTAACATCAGGTGGTCTGCATGCTCCTTTGCTATTCTGATAATATTCTAAAAAAAAAAAATACTGTCACTCGCTTTACCGGTGAAGGAAAACATCGCCAAGAATCTGTATAACGTGTTCTCCATAAAGTTCTCAAAGGCATGTGAAGGCCGTGAATCCGCACTCGGCCAGCGTGGTGGACTATGGCCTAAACCCTATCATCTCATCTCAAAAAGCTTCCTCAGACTGACGTGCTTTTTTATTGTTACATATGTAGGTATGGTAATGGGATTTTCATAAACCAT
The DNA here is from genome assembly GCA_018250115.1 of Doberes anticus. Lineage (NCBI taxonomy): Eukaryota > Metazoa > Arthropoda > Insecta > Lepidoptera > Hesperiidae > Doberes > Doberes anticus. Next base: position 3,812 of record DWKW01002079.1, read on the forward strand.
AAATAAGAAAATAATAAATATTATATACAGTGAAGGGAAATCGACACAGCCTGTAGTTCCATCCAGCTCCTACAAGCTGAGCGCTAAGCTTATCTCCCGTCTCTGCTCAGCGTTCCGATAACATTACTCAACGGGTCTTTTAATGTTTATTTACATGTACGAGTATATTGCATTGAAAATAACTGGAAAATGATTTTTTTAACAGTTGTTAGAATTTAAGTTTTTACAATTAAAAATACTATTTATACTGAATATTTAAAAAAAAACGTAACCCATAATTTTTAAAAATTCTCAAAAAATCCTAATTATGACATGAAATAAAATCTGTTTATCATTGCTTTTTACTATGTACATCTGATTTAGTCTTTCATCATATTTGGATAAACCGTATCAAAAAAAAATTTGTGCAAAATGCCTTTTTAAATTACGCAAAAAAATTGTGCAATCTGCCTTTCCAACTTACGCTGCAACCCGACTTACTCCTGTTGAACTTAAATGCTTACAGTAAATACTGAAATATGTCTAAACTTTGCATATCCAAAAAGATATATCATCAAATCATCAACCCATAACTTTACCTATCCCACTGTTGGGCAAGTGCAGATTGGCGTAATTCACGTACCTTTGAAAGCATTATGGATAACCATGCATACAAAGCATGCAATAATTTCTAATGCTCAAATAACTACGAAAAATCGAAAGTGCTTAACAGAATTTGAACCCCGACCCGCCGGATAGCAGTCAGAATTTTTTATCACTAAGCTACAACTGCTGGATAAACACATAATCTTATTTCAATCTATGAACCAGTAAACTGAAATTGAAATTTAATAAAAAATTACAATACTGGAGCAAGCAGGCCAACCGCAAGAATTATCGACCGAGCACGTTCAAAAACTCTACCCTTTTCAATTCGTTTAATAACACTTACAACTAAACGCACACTACGACAGGAACAACCACCCGCCTTGGGGCAATTCTTCAAAGGGTGGAAAAAACCCACCCCGCCTCACTCCACCCGACCCGCCTTAAAGCATTCTTAGGGTGAAAAAAGGGGTGGATACTTAGCAACGAATGAGAATGGATGCATCGGTTTTTGCTCTTCGGTTTCTGAACGGGTTGGCTGTTTGAATTTTTAATTTTTTGCGCGAAATGTTCGCCGTTGGCGGGCTTGTGCCGTTCTTGTTTTGAATTAGTTTCTTTTTAATTTTGTGATACCTAACTGTGATGTAAAGGCTAGTGAAACGTGTTCCTGCTTTATCATTTCGTGTTAAAATAGAGGTTTACTTAATACTTATTTACAGTATTTTTCCTTGAAAATTTCTTTTTTTTATAGTCATGTAGAATCTCTATGCTTATCCAAACGATTGATGACTCCAACCATTATACGTTGGTCACAGATTATAAAAATAATATTATGAATATTTGTAGTATTTCTTACCTCTCGTTGAGTTTAACGGAATGGATGACGTTAATGGAGTGAATAAAAATATTTTTTGTAAGAGATACAGGACGAGATATTTTTTCTTTAATTTGAACCTGCCAGTTATGTAAGAAAAAAAACAAAATTTATAGTCTGTGAAGTGTTTTTATCGTCACTTTTTTTCCTTGGTGAAAATACAACGAGAGTAAGCAACGCTTAATTTTAATAAGTCTCCCATTTTGATAACTTAAATATTTTAAACTATTCTTAATGTAACTATAACATGATTAGTCTCTGCTTACGCAACTAGAAACTTAAAAATAGAAAATTTGATTCAGCTAACAGACAAATGATAGGTACCTGACGAAATGACATTGACAGGTAGGTATACGTTATTTTACCACCGAATTTCGGTACACCTAATAAGCAGTTAAATGAATTATTAACAATCATGAAATTTAATCTGTTTTACGAGAATCTATAACATCCATTATTTAATTTAATGTCTAAGAACACACACAAGGATCTCCCAAGCAGGCAAACGCAATTAGACGGCACTCTGCCTCCGTATTACGGCACAGATTAAAATAACGATCGCAGCGCCACTAAAAACCCCCCGTGCTAAAAAACTTAGACCCCCTCACGCACACAGATAAAAAATACCCCGCCGTCTACTGTATACCACAGAACAGAAGAATTCGCTTGTTAAGTTATGATTATAAAAAAAAATACACTTGATTACATCAATGATATTGTTTTGTTAATTACGTATTGCGTGAAAATGGAATACCAGCAGAACATTGTAAAAGCCAGGCCTAAATAAACTTGAGGATTAGAAAAAAAAAAAAAACTTTAAATGACAAATATAAATGTATCAAAGAATGAATCAAAATTTATTTAATGTAATGAAAATGATATACCTAAAGAGGTCAAATAATTCAAGTGAGATTAAATTAGGTCATTGACCTATACCACAGCCTGTACGTTTTAAATCGAATGAACACAAATCATTCGTATAATATTTCTAATACTCTCACAAGAAAATTACCAAATCCTCATCTAAAAGTATGTCAATTTACCGATTCCTTTTTACTATGTTAATACATACACATACAAAAAACTTTAACTACCCCCTTCTCCCTAGAGCCGCCTCATATCCTTGCAGAAATTTTGTTTACTTCTCTCTGAAGGAACCGGGTATCCGGGAAGCGTTTGAAATAGGAACTCGGCGGGATTGGTTTTGCGTTCTAAGTTTTAATCCCGCGGATATTCTTGTTTTATTTTCAATCTGTGGCGGCCATTGTTTTGTTATCTTGATAGTTACATAATTTTATAATAACTTCGGGACGTACGTACTTCGGATAGTAATTCATGACAAAGTTGTAAGAGCATACAAAACGCTGTTATTGTACATAAAAAAAAATATTTTAATAAAAAAATTACAGATATCAACCATAAGTCATTAGCGGTCATTGGCGTAAACAAAAGACAAATTTTTTAATATGTAGATATTATAGTTTTTACATGGCTACGTAATATTTTGTAAAGTATACGAGATTACAAAATATTATCATATTCTGCGCCAATATCTTCACATCAAATACATTCACATCTCAAAGCTCGCTTCACCCCAACATCAAACACCCGACTTGTTCGGAATTTAAAATTCAAACAAACCGTCGAATTCAAACAGCCAAGATGGCGGAGCCGCGCCGTCTTCGATACTAGCATTTAAATTATGAACTTTTAATTGAGTTGAATAAACAATCTGGCAGGACACTCTTAATTAGTCTGAATACAGAGGGCAACGATTTCCAAAAATAATTCGTAATAGAGGAAAACAAAGAAAAGTTAGACGTGTTAGCCACGGGTCGTTTCTCTCAGGGACGAAAGTATTTATGGCGTAGTCCACCACGCTGGCCAAACGCGGATGCGGACTTCACATGCCTTTAAGAACATTTAGGAGTATCCTCAGACATGCAGCTTTCCCCACAATGTTTTCTTTCAGCGGTAAAGCGAGTGATAAATAATTTCTAAGACGCATAAAATTTTGAAATAATTACACGATTTCGAAATTTCTAGGTGCGCAACGGGATTACAACCCTGACTCACCGGAGCGGGAATCGAGATTCTTAACCACAAGGCTATCACTCACTTGTTGCAGTGTAACAACGCAACATGAAATCGTCAATGACAACTATTTTCAATGCAACCAGTTGATAAGACCCCATAAATAAATAATAAAATACTAAATAACGCTTCACACTAACAGCCCCACAGCAGGTTTTAACCTGTATCGTGGGTGCCATGGACACAGAAACAAGCACACAAACTCCCAGACCAGGTACAGAAATCTAAATTCATCATTAAAATTTCTGCCCTGCTGGGAATCGAACCCAGGACCCTCCGAACGGCAGTCCGCACGTTGACCACGGCGCCGTACGGGTCGTCGAATTTTATAATACTACCGCTACCTACCTACCTACCGTTCGCGACCCTATCGTTGCATAAGAGTGAGTACCTGGAAGACCGGTTTTTCGGTAAATAGCGTTTTTTTGGAAATTATATTCAGACACGAATTACCTACATACTGATGAAATATTAATAATATAATTCGATGTGACCGATATAATAATAAAAAAATATTTAAAGTTTTATAAGTTATAAAATGTTTATTTAAAGTAAAAAAGAGGAAAAAATATAACTGGTTACTTAAAATAAAAATAAAAAAGGGAAAAAATATTCGGTACTGGAGACATCTGTTCTCGAACCGGGGTCTTCTGGTTTCGCTATGCATGAGCTATTTGTAGATGGTGGCGAAAACACTCATCAAACCGAAACACAGCAGTAATCACATTTCTGCTTTACGGCAGAAATAGGGCTTCGGTGGTGCCTTTGCAAGCGAGCCTTCGACATAAGACTCTACCGCCATCAAAAATTCATAAAAAAACGAGTTTTTTTATTTATCAACAACTGCTCAAGATGTCGCCTCATCCCGCAGATGCAAGCGAACAAATTCAATGAAGTACGTCGTGTGGAGCATGCGTAATGTCTCCATGCGGGAGTTGTAGCGGGAGTAGGAACGTACCCTCACGTAATGCGGTATCGATGTTATGTACAATCGATCTCTAAAGCTAGACAGAAATTAAATAAACTGCGTCTTGCGAGGCACAAGCGATGTTTGTGCGGAGTAGGGACGCGCGATGATATATTGTTATATCGATATTATGTACGCCTATCACAGTGACGTCAAGACGGGTGCTTGGTAACGGTGTTTTCAGAATCATTCGTATATATTTCATCCTATTTGCTTACGTATGGTCCTGCAGTGTTGAATGTTGAATCATCCCAATCGGTCTCAAGTGAAACACAAGTTTTTCGAATACAAACAGCATATTTTTAAAGATAAGAAGTAAGTTTTGATGATGGTAGAGTCTTATGTCGAAGGCTCGCCTGCGGCGGCACCACCGCTACTCCTATTTCTGCCGTAAAGCAGCAGTGTGAGAACTGCTGTGTTTCGGCTTGAAAGGTGTAGTTAGGCAGACTACACTGGATGGGAGGCATTCCAACGTAGTCCTCAGGAGTCCAACGCATCAACACACAACCTCAGGCGTGGATGTGCATGGTCTGCAGAGACCAATTAACATCAGGTGGCCTGCATTCTCGTTTGCTATTCTGTTATTATACTTAAAAAAAAAAGTAAAAATTGTAAACAGCTTGATGGTGGTAGACTCTAAATCTCGCCTGCGGCTTTCCCACCGCTCATGGTAACTGAACGGTAGCATTTATAAAATAACAATTTAATCTCATCGATCGTTCGTGTCGCCCAAAATTTAACTAAAACATAGAGCGAAGGCGTTGGTCCTCATTCATTATATCACAATAGCTTCAAGACAATGGCTAAAAGGACACTTCGCCACATAAATCATCTCCTTGAAGGAACGCAGGAAGGCCTCTTCACAAGAGACTGCGAATTTACGTGTCACTTTAACTGGTAACTACTCTAAACTTTATAAATATCTTTAATATTATTTACTAAACGTCTGAAATAGGCATATCCAACAAACGTAGGACATTTTTTTAAAGTTAGTAAGTAATTAAAATAATATATTCTTCATTGTTAAACTTGATATGTAGGTACCTATGCATGATCGTTTATGTATAACGAATCAAATCAAATCAAAAATTTTATTTGCAAGAATATAGGTGTAGAGTTGACAACATGCAAAATGAGTCCGCTATTTTCTACCTAGCAAGGCATGCAAAATTTCAAGTTTTATCACAGATTATAATCAGCTTAAGTCACAATTATCATTAAAATTTAAACAATTATCATCCAATTTTTAAAACATTATTAATAGGTATTATTAAAAATAAAATAAAAAATTATATTTATAGCTAGCACATTTAAATAAATAACTAAGTGGGCGGGGCGGCATTTTTCCGTTTTGCCCCGCCTATAAAAAAATCGAAGAACTGGGGCTGGTGACAGGATTCGAATGAGGGAATCCAGGTGAAAACCGAACGACCAAAAAACGTTGAACGATTCTCGACGTCTCTTTGCGACGATGAAAGGCTTCAATTTTAATTTCGAGCAAAAAAACGTCAACGAGATGTTAGACCGTGAAATCGATCTTCTTTCACCTCGAAGCGTTTAAGAGCCCATTGTCCGATAGACAGAAACAACAATACGTTGACAATATTTGCTTCAAAACTTTTTTTATAAAGGAGTAGCAAACAAATATGCCACGGTCACATAGTGTTAGGCGGACAATGCAGCCCATGGATATCTAACTTTCAATAGGATTGCACTCCTATCTGAGATTGTACGCGGATGGACTGTTACTCATGACTAAGTTATAATGCCTCCCGTGCCTTGCACCCTTCAAACCGAAACACAGCAGAACGAGCACAGTAGCTTTACGGCAGAAATGTGGTGATGCCATGGCGAGCCTTCGACATAAGGCTCTACCATTGAAATATGTACAAGTTCAAGTTTGATTTATAAATCGAATCTGATATGAATACTTTGATCTCGTCTTACAACAAGAACACAAAAACACAGACCGAAAGCGGAAATTTTAATTCGTCATTCAAATTTATACTTCGCTGGGAATCGAACCCAGATCCTTCTGAACTGCAGACAGGTACGTTTACCATTGTGTCATACTGTGTTAAAATATGTATGGTTTTAATTTACAACAAAATTTTGCTATCAGTTTTTCATCTCAGTTCATGTTTAATTCACGTACAGCGGAACTTTTGAATTCCGAATACTTCACCGTCAAAATGGTAATGGGAGGAATTTGTCATCTTTACACGACATCGGAGAGTCGACGAGCTAAGAAAAAGCTGAAGTATCCCTTTAAGGCTTTCGTTCGAAGCAAACATCACCAATGCATCATACAGATGCAGACTTTATTCGACTCGGCAAATACAAGTTTCGAATACAAATATTGGTCCTCTTTGCAGTTCCATCCGGGTTTCTGAATATGATGCAGTCGTAGCGTACGCGGCGTAATATTAAAAAAAGATCTCATATTGGTAGGAAATGTTTTTGAATATTGTAAATATTTGTATGAGTTATTCATAATATTAGATTTTATTATCTACGAGCTAGAACTGCCAGCCTGCCCCTGCCAGCGCCTTGTTTGCTGCAGCGAAGCTAATCGCTGAGGCTCATCTATGCTAATATTATAACGAGGTAAAATTTATAATTTCGTGTGTTGGAGGTAATTTCCAAAAGTACTAACCCGTTTTTAAAAAATCTTTCACAAATATTTACAATGGACTTTCAGGGTATACATAGTCTATTTAATAAATTGTATGTACATATAAATTTGAAAATTAAAAGCGGGTGAAATATGGGAAATAATGGGAAAGTTAATAAATATTCTCTAGCGATTCGAAAATTGATTCATGAAGAAAACAAATTCAATTCAAACCCTGCCTTGCTTTTCGGGGGCTCTGTGAAATGAAATGTGAATCAAAGGAAGGTAAAACATTTTTTTTCTTTTCATTTCGATTCAGCGTTATAGTTTAATGTGCTATAAGTATTAAACGTTCAGGTGCATTATTATAACAATAAAAATGCTCCCGTGTTCGTATATAGCAATAAATGGTGGTAGAGTCTTATGGCGAAGGCTCGCCTGCGGCGGCACCGCCCCTACACCTATTTGACATTTGACATTTATTTATTTATTTGCTATTATTTATTTATTTATTATTTATTTCTGCCTTAAAGCAGCAGTGTGAGAACTGCTGTGTTTCGGTTTGAAGGGTGTAGTTAGGCAGACGACACTGGA
>DWKW01002080.1:0-11529 GCA_018250115.1 Doberes anticus
ACAAACAAACTCTTCAGCTTTATATATTAGTATAGATTTGGGAACCACGTACCTATGTGTATAGTACAGGAACAAATATAGATTTCTATATTTATCTGCTAGTGGACCTTAGGGCAGTATGACCGTCTGCAGATCGCTGCATATTATAATGGCCTGACATTCGGTTTATATGCAAATCCTACTGGGATTTCCGAAACAATAAACAGTTTCTCTGACAAAGTAGCTTTATTGTATCAAATCATAATTAATTTTGTTAACAGAATTATTATATTTAAAACGACTATAATACTCGTTTCCCAGTAAAAATCGAAGTCACAAAGTATTTTATCAAATAGTCACGATTTTCAAGAACGTTGCAATTGTGTCAGTGTGACTGTATGACTGACCAAGTCGTTTTTCTAATATAAGTATAAATTTTAGAAGATTTAAGACAAGAAATTGTTCGAGATTCGGTACAGATCTTAGACGTATATCTAAGATCTGTACCGATAAATTTTGTCTGAATGGCCATTTCATTAATTTTAAAATACAAGTTAACACACGCAACACACACAGCCATAGACGGCTTTGAGGAATTGTGTAAATTAAAATTTCATGAATCCTCTATAGCAAATGTGCATGTGACATAATAAAGGCAAGTTCATTGTTATCAGTCCTGCAATTCAAAGAAAACATAAAAGGTTAAAAGTACATGGGAGATGCTTGTACTCCTTGAGGTTACGGTCCTTTAAGTTTTGTCACTCGCCTGTGCGTGCGAGTATCAACGAGTATAACCAATAGCGAGTGCTCTGAATGTCACTGAGTCTATTTATTTGTGTATTCGGTTTACCGGCAGCTAATTATATTTGCGGCAGCTAATTATATCTCTGTACCGAACGATATGAAAGGCTGGTAATTCTTACCAGGGACAGTCTTAGATCGCCTGATACACGGTTGTCACAAAAGTTGTAACGCTGCTCGTTGATATAAACAGTTGTAGTGCTAGGTAACATATATGGAATTAAAATACGAAAGAGGGCAGCGGAAGTTACTATGTCTCGCCGTTTTCTACATATTTTTACGCCCGCTATACAATCGTAGGTATCCCACATAATGTTGAATAAATTAGGAAAGAAAGCGCTTGAATAAAATGTAATTGAAGCATGCCTGTGAATTACAAATAACTGCTTTTTTCTCATTTTTTTAATTGTTTGTCTGCTTGTTTGTCCTCACTAATCTGGGAAACGACTGAACTGATTTTACTGGAACCCTCAACAAAAGACTAAAATTTATCCAAGGAGTAATCTAGGCAGAAAATATTAAAATGAAAAGATGTCAAATAAGTATAAAATTTCGCTTGAAATTTGATGCACGTTGTTTACAATACAAATAATGAAATATTTCTAAATTCAACCCGAAAAGGTGGAGAAGCAGCATTTTGATTGTAAAGATTTTTTTTAGAAATGAACAAAGTGTACATTTTAAATCAATAAAACTTTATTTTATTTTCATTGTACTATTAAGCTATACTATTAAGATTATTCTGAATAAGCATAGAGAATCAATAAATTGTATGTCGTGAGAATACATGAATTGTACTGAAAAATTAAAACATTATGGCAAATCATTTATAATATTAAATAAATTTAGGCCAAGATGTGATCATTGAGGAACGCCAGAGGTTATGAGATAATACACGTATTACGTAGTGGTAAAACTATATAAATTATAGAACCAAAAGGAGTACAGGGCGCCCTCCGACCAGGTGGAACTAAGGAAAATAGCGGCAAAGAGCTGGAATCACAAGGCGCATGACCAGGTGATGTATGTAAACTAAGCTTCTAAGACGCTGACAACAGCACAGTGATTCCCTGCAGATTTCAATAACTATTGAATCTAACGCACACTAAGCACTAAAAAATAAATCTAGCGAAAGTAACGGTGATATCCATAAAGCAATAAATGCAGTTAAATTTTATAACGGTTGCAATACTATGTTTGGCAAAATTGTTAAACCAAAGTGACACCTCACACACTAAATTTATTCATAGATAGCTTGGAGCGTATTTATTGATGTCCAGAACATTTTGTTCACGTTCTGAATAAAGCGGATGTCACGAACGTGTGACCAGATTGCCAATGTAGCGCACGGCAGCGTTTGCAATAGCAGTTGCTGCCTACCTTTCCGAATGATCGGGTATCTCAGGAGTGACAACAGGAACTATAACTATAGATTCACGTCTTAGGAAACATTTTGCATAGTGGATAAAGTGTAAATTTGATATTTGGTTCCAATTGCTATTGAAATAGGCAATATGGAAAGAAATGTGGAACTGTGAGTGATTTTTGGAGAATTGTGTCACCGTCATAGTTACAACAAACTATATTCGTTAAATTGTCACGTTAACATAGATCAAAACGGCGCAATACGGGCAATACGGCGACGAAGCTATGACCGCTTGGACAATGTTTAGTTGGAGAAGGCTTTACAGTGGCAGAGGAACCGAACCCGCAGATGAATCTCGAGTAGAGCTACCAGCAGACACGAAACAACTGGTTTACAATGTCTACGTTTACTTCAGCAGACGACCAGGAAGAAGTGCGAAAACAGCATTGTCCAAAACGGCACGCGCTACCATGTTGCCCAGGGACATAGTCGCAGACATTATAAGGGACAAATATCGTGATTGAAAATAAGCATCGCTTCGATTTATTTTCCATTTATCTGCACAGTATGTAAATGAGCCGTAGGTAGAATATTAATTTAACTGACTGAAAGTCATTTTATGATAAGGTGTGATATTTATAATGGTAAATACTTAAATTATAAAATAACCAAGATGACAAGCTTTTGATTGTGCAAGTGTTAATATTTAAGATGACATCAGACATACATGTTTGGCTACTTATGTATGTAAAATGATATTCTTAACACCTGAGGCTCTCGTAGTACCTCTTTTTACTTTTGATTGACATCCTGATAACCATGATTTAAAATCTTAAATACGAATGAAAAATTAATTAAGGATAATTTAGATACGTGAAAATTATAAGCCTCACTTTCGAATTGATTGTACCAAGATGTACCTCAATAGTAACATGAAACGAAATAAGTTTATGGACTAATGGCCTCGAAGAATATATATATTTTATTATGTCACGGGAAATCACGATAGCGACTTTTAATATATTCGATATTTCGATCCAGTTGCACGCAACGGAGTACCCGTTGTTCAATAAAATGTGTAATAAACGAGCCCTTAATTTACCTATGTTATTAGGGCCTTATTTTAAAATCATCAGAATAATCCTATGTGGACATATTTTCCATTTCCTTACCTGGAGCATTGTAATCAAACTCTGGTCAATATTTTTACTAAACACAAAAGTGGACATCTCAAGGTGAGCGTGAAATACCAATATTCAAGTTTTAACCCTAGGCATGTCATATAAGTTTTAAAAAGGTTCATATAAAACAGTGGTTAAGGGTCACTTATATTAACAAAGGTGTAAATTATGTCGTGGAAACTAAACAATGGTAGTATAATTTTCAATTGTTTACGGTCGTAAAAAATGGTTACTCTTAAGTATTTGTGTAATAACCATGACAAAGACATTTATTATTAATTATCGTAAATAATGTATAATTTATCGTCATCTGTGGTATAAACATAACGTAACATTTTTTTTTTTTTTAAATATTCTTCATTGAAATGGAATAGCAAACGAGCATGCAGGCTACCAGATGTTAAGTGGTCTCTGCAGCCCCTGCAAATCCACATCAAACCTCAACTAGGACGGAACCCCTATCTGAGGTTGTATGTGGAGGCGTTGCTACTCCAGAGGACTAAGTCTAAGTTGCAATGCCTCCTGTCAGGTGTCTTCTGCCTAACCACACCCTTCAAACCGAAACACAGCAGTTCTCACACTGCTGCTTCAAGACAGAAATAGGTTCTGCGGTGGTGCCGCCGCTGGCGAGCCTTCGACAAGACTCTCAACACCATCAAAAAATTCTAAAATTAATAGGAACAACCTATTAATTTGTCAATACTATAAAATATTAATAGAAGCAATATTCAAAGTTTGCTGTATTACAAAGGAGTTTATGATCTCGTATTGATGTATAATAAACTATATATGATGATATTCCTAGATGTAGTAACAAAAGTAACGTTTTTACTTTACTTTTAACTTTTACTATTGTTCATAAAGAAATAAGTCATAAGAGTTAGCATGATACACGATTGCAAAAATACATTAAGCAATTGATACTTGACATGAAAGATATTCAAGAAAGGGTGGATCATGGTCAGCGTGATTATTATGCCACTAAAAGGAACGCGTTATCAATAAAATATAAAACAGATGGCTGATGGTTGAATTAGTACCTACATACTCACATTTAGTCAAATCGATGTCATAACTCTCCCATACTGAGCTTTCAATAAATTATATCTTAATTATGTACACGAGTCTCCAGCATCCGACCGTAAACTATGCAGTCAGCGTTACAACATAATATATAGAATTCTCGCATCAATGATTTCAAACACTGCAAGTCCCACAAACACATTCGCAAGATCTAGAATTATTCAGTAGTGGCGGGTGCCAAGTGCGAAGACGTAAGAAAACGCCCTAAACATCTACACGCCACTAATTACTATACTGCACTGACTATTTTGAGGCGTGCGAAGACGTGAATTACCAGCACACTCTGATTCACAAGGAACAACTCGACTTGAACGTTTCGACACCTTAGATACCATTGAAGGTTAAATACTTTTTGCCAACTCCACAAACTAACATTCAGCCGATCTCCATCCATCAGCGACGAACGTTTGAGTTAACGAAACAGATTGTTTCCTTGCAAATACATCGTAAAAAATTATGTCTACCTAATAGGTGAACTTAATTAAATAAATAAAAAATTTAACGGTAATAAAAGGCAATCTGTTATAATTAATTATTTCCATGTATAACTATAGTTTCAGTATATGTATTTGTTAAGTAAAAGTTTTATAGGTTCACTAGACATCAGTCAATTAAAATAAGGTGTTGTTGTATTAGAAGTCTAACTGTATCTACAGTTCTTCTAGTAAATATTTCATATCAGTAAATTTTTCACAAATATTTTCCATGTGTAGATGATACGTGGCACAATTTTACAAAAGTATACATATATGTACATAATTATATAGAAGACAGATAAGTATACTTCTTAACAAACTATCATAAGTTTGGAAAAGGAACAATTGCGATCGTATCAATGTACGTTAGAAAATATGATAAAGTGACGAGTATGGTAATATTTGAATCTATGTACAAGACATTTATAGCTATTATATTTCAATTGGAAAACAATTACAAACAGAATCTAAAACTTCAATAGATATGATAACGTTTATCGAAACTGTTATCATCACCGACATAAGTCGATCAGTTTTGATAACATTACTTTCTATGCATAGTCACAGTCATCATAGGCTAAATCAGAAGGTTTTAAAAATATTTTAGTTATCATACTGAGTCACTGTAACAACCAGAATGTACAATAAATTTTCTTGACGAATGTTGGTTCTTTCTTTCATGCATTTTTCTTACTTATTTTACTCGATTTATAACTGCTTATATATTCAGAATAATGATGTCCGTTACCGCCGTTATATATATTTTTTTAAAGCCGATTGAAATTCACCTAGCAATAACATGGTAACGAATCAGAAATGTGTTACAGGAGATAAATTATGTCCCTTGTTGGTTCAACTGAAATCGACCAATTTGTTTACCGTTCCATAGTTACCGTTCCAGGAAACGAATGTCAATCATCGAATAATGAAAGAATGAAAGAATATATAAGTACAGTATCTAGAATTTTGCTATTTTTCAAATATTATCATATAACAGCAAGGTAAATAAATTAATAAACAAAAAATAATTTAATTTAATATCACACAGTATTCATATTTTTGCTACTTTCGAATGGGAAATATGTAAAATTCAACACTAATTTGTATTAAAATTTACATTAGGCAAGTATACCGAAATAGTGAAATAACGATTACGCGGCCATATTATAAAATGTTATTTATCTTAAACAAATAGAAGATAACATGACGGTGTAAGGAGCAAACAAGTGTTGTCTGTTTTGTTTGATGTGATATTTCTTGCAGTGCTTCGCACTTTCTACGCATATTATACATGTGATTCTTTGAACATCAAGAAAATTTCTTGATTAAAACTTTAATCAAAGAAAACTTGACACAATATCTTTATCGCTAAAGGTATTCTCGTAATATCATATTTATCGAACGCAAATAAATGTTTGTAACATTTGGGGCGCAAATCACAACGGTCTTATCCGTGTAAAATATACAAAATAAAGCATAATGTCATCCTTTTATTCTATTTAAATCGCATTCGACATTATCTATATCTAAACTTTGATGGTGGTAGAGTCTTATGTCGAAGGCTCGCCGACGGCTGCACTACCGCTGCACCTATTCCTGCCGTAAAACAGTAGTGTGTTAGCTGCTGTGTTTCGGTTTAAAGGGTGTGGTTAGGCAGAAGACACTGGACAGAGGCATTCCAACTTAGTCCTCAGGAATAGCAATGCATCCATATACAACCTCAGATGTGGATGTCCATGGGTTGCAAAGACCACTTAACATCAAGTGGCCTGCATGCTGGTTTTCTATTCTGTTTACATAAAAAAAAACTATTTAAATTGTAACGAGGTACCAATTCAAAACATATTTTTAAAGTCTTTCTACGACTATTATGTATCTAAACACAAAGGTTTTTTTTATACTCGTCTCTTATAAATATGTACGCTAATGACGCAAAATACTGAATTTATTTGAATTCAGAGTTTAAATGTGTATCCATTATTAGTATTAAGTTAGACTTGTTAGACTAAGTAATAGTATAAGTTTGAACAAGATCGGTGCTGTCGTACCCGAGATACCGCTCGACTTCTTTGTAGTATGCGCCTTCATATACGGGAGGTCAATTAAAACGGCAAACGTTTTTAACAGATATGCATACGTCAGGCGGTTTTTTGGATTACAATCAAAGAGAATCTAGGACTAGCTATCTATTTGATGATAATCTAGTCTTTCAACTGACCAGGCACGAAACTCAGATTTTTATAATGCTATTTAATGTCTAATTATTATTTTATACTAAGCGAAGAAAACCTGAATCTCACTGAAATGTGGTGAACTATGGTTTATGCTTTTCATGTGGTTCAAACCATTCAACGCGTCATGTCACATTTGCTGTACATTTTTGAAGGTTAATGTAAAGAAAACCGTAGGTATTATCTCTCAATACTATTTATGTTTCTTTTAAAAACATTATCGACAAATGTAATAATTCACGATAAATTTCATATTTTAAATCTTGCCAGACCTTTGTATTTCGAGTTTGAAAAAAAAAACTAAAAATCAAACTAGTTTCCAGTTGAAAAGCCCGTTTTAAATTAGTAAGATGATAATGATATGTAAATGGTAGTCAAATACGAGTTTGCAAAATATATTTGCCAAATAAAGACGCCTTTGGCTAAATTCCAGACAATGAAAGAATATTATGTTTAAATTTCCTTAATGATTCCTTCTTCTTGTAGAGATTGTGAGTAATATCTGAGCAAAAGAAAGACAATTATGAGTTAATTAATCACTATTACAATTACGATATTAGTAGCGACAGCGCGAGAAGGTCAATCGAGTTATTTGACTAGCATTCATGCTAGAACCTATGGAGGCGGTGCCAGATGTCTGTGACTCAAACAATTCTATTTGACATAATTAAAAGGAAACTTAAATTGTTTCACTTGCCCTAGACTAACCTAGAGTAAGAAATCTACAACTTTAATTAGTGTAGTGAATTGGAATGGAACAAGGTCAATTTATGATCATTTGAATCTTAGTATGACTTCTTGAGTAGGATTGCACCCACAGCTTGTAAAAATGAATCACAAGTTATGAATCACAGTGCAGCTTTCTAAACGTTGATTACATACAAAGTTTAAGAGATGAACTAAAATATTTTACCAAATCATGAGTAAAAATTCATGCAAAGCATATATTTTATTTTAAAAAGTGGATTGTATATCAAGAAGACCTCTAAAATAACAACGATCTACATTCCAGTAGCAATGTTAAAAATGTAATTAATGTGTTCCTAGCTAGTTTGATGTCTTGCATTAGATTTTTTATATTACATTCACCTATTGCATATTCCTTAGGATATAACTTAGGCTATGTGGTATTACAATGCACTAAGCACTTTGTCGAGCACATGTAGGCTCCATATCTCAATCAACTCCATAATTGCTTCTCCATTACATCTTTTGTTCATCAGAGGGTTTAAAAAATGCAACACAGTCAGATATTCATACATTAAGTAATTATGCCCATAGTCTTACATTAAAAAATTAGTGATTTAACTTTTTCTTCTACTTATATTACAGAAAATCAAAGTGTAAAATACCATAAACAATCATTTTAAGACATGCATGTCTTTAATGAATAAATAAATTCAAACACACCTTCAATTCAATCTACAGTGTCTGTGTGGAAAGCTTTTAGTAGGAAAATATAATTTTATTTGTATTTAAATCCATTAGAATAAAAATGATCATATTCATTATATTTTCATTATTCTAAAGCTATGAAAAATGTAAATGGAATTGAATATAGCTTGAGTAATTTTTACATAAGAAACATAAACATTGATTTTTCAGGTATTGTTTAAATGTTGATATAATAAATTCAAGCTTAATCCCAGTGAGGTAGTAGAAGGAAGTAGATCCATAGAATTTTATGAAGGAAATAAATTACTGTAGTTACATAAAATGTTAGATTTTTCCTCTTCAGTGTCATAAAATATTTAGCAACATAATATAAAATTAGATAGCTTATTTCTCTATCCTCTTAATGAATTTATTTAACTTAATCACATTAATTTATAACAAATACTTTTAAACTATAATAAGAATGTATGACACATATATATGCTATTAATTGATATAACAAGTTTAATTGTACTGAACTTTCAGCAATTTTTAAGACTTTTGTAACGTCTGGTATGTAATAGAAAATAATAAAATAAAAGTAGTTTATTCTGTTGATAATTTAGTACCATAAAATTATATTATACAGCAGAACAGTTTAAATTTTACGATAATATTAATTCCTTCAATATTTACTATATTGCAAAATAGTATGATAGTAAAATATTTTCTTTTTAATAGATACAACCTTATAAAACAAGAGAAGTGAATGTTCGAATTATGGCGACCCGCCAAATAAGTAGAAAAAAAGGCCATAGTATTATACTGACCTGTCATAAAATACTGGTGAAGGTAATAATCCCACTGTTCGAAGATCGAAGCTGTAACTTTCTGTCGCAAGGTGAGAACTAGATAAACCCAGAACAAAATTTATAAAAATATACACTCATTAATCGTTATGATAACACATATATACCCCAAAATTGACTAATTATTAATATCCATTCAAAAATTTAACACGAGAAAGTACCGTAGAATTTTCAAAAACTCTTTGGTGAAACTAAGAACTGATAAAAGCTATGTTGAAAAGATTGAGATTGCTGCTGAAAAATGTTCTCAGATATACCTACATCCTATACGAAATGTCAAAGTGACATTATCTACAGCCACTTGATTTCACGTTTCTAGTGTATACAATGCACTATCTGTTGAGATTATAATTCTAGGTATATAAAATATTGTATACTTTAAATTACATTACACCGTTTTAATTTCATTCGATATTTGTATTTTTAAACATTAATTATTACATATCACAGAAAGTACGGTAGGAAAACAGTAGGAAAATAAAACATTATGATAATGACTACATAGTGATATTGCTATAGCAACACAGAGGTTTCCGTGCAACATTTCTAAATGAAACTATATTCGGGAGCGCTTTGCAATAGATAGAATATTATCCAGTTCTATTAAAACAAGCTATGTTGGTACATTACTAGATAACATGCATACACAATATATACATATAAAAAAATAAAATTATAAAAATTGCATAGTATAGTAGTTTTTGGGTCGATTTGGGAAATTAATGTTAATTCCAGAAGATGTAGGCAGGGCTGTCGCAAGGCGAGTTCAGCGCGTTCTCCGCAACCCGGCCCCGTGTTTTCTACGGTCTACGGTCGAATCTCTTCGTAATTATCATTAGATTGGTTGTATTATTATTTAATATTAATATTATAAAAAATATATAATACGTAACAGCATATGTAAATAAATAATTCCTCGTTGATAAATTTACCTGTGGGAGTTGAATTTGTATTCAGGCCCCGCAAAATCTTTGAACCTGGCTTCGCAAAAGGTCACGCCGGTCCTGGATGTAGGTAATTTAATAAAAGTTCACGTTGACAAACGGGCATTTTGCGTCACTCTTATGTTAACTGTTAATCCGACATGGCTAGTTATCTTTTTCATTTTTCGCATTCTTAACCAACAAAGCTCGTAGTAGTCCCAGTGTAACTCACTCAGGTAGTAGGAACTTAATGCAATCGTTTTTAAGGTTCTAGCAATATAGTAGTATTAACGTAAATAAAGATGCTAAACTTAAATAAGGTTGCTAGGTCTGTGAAATGGTAACTAATATATATATGTAGATAACATGTTTCGATATTTTGGATGCTGAAAGATGAATTGAACAATCAGGTCGGTCGCACAACCCCATCGTCAAGAACCCTCTTCTTCTTACACCTCCTCGCTCCTACCCCTCCCCCAGTCACTTAAGTCTGGGTGAGCCGTTTTAGTTCCCCACAAAAAAGCTGTAAAGACGTAAAAATAAAAAAGCTGCATCTATAGTTCTGATTGATTAGCGTTGATCATTGTATAGGTAATCTATATAATGATCTAGTGTAATCTTATGCAGGATTCAAGTTATCACCATACAAAACAATATAAAGTATATTTTTGCATGATTGAGTAAAAAACAAACTAGAATAAAAAGAACTAATAGAGACACTAAATTAATTTAATATTTTATTAATCAACATTGATGATTATGATTTTTAAAGGACTATTATATGTTCAAATCTCTTAGTGTTGAATTTAAAAACATTTTTTACATTTACTAACGAAGTTTTTTAAAATAGTTTTCAGTATAAGCTTTCAGACTTTGTTAATTTCTTGTAACTCAAAATCGTCCAATGATATGGTACAAAATACATATATAACATAGAAGTGCGACTTTCCTGAATAGCAAGTAATTCACACTGAAATATACCTAGAAATAAAAAGATAACTTGTGAAATTTGCCTATTTCTCTGGCGCTGCCGTCGGCATCATTTTCTATTTAACTTTGCTCTTGGTGTTACGAATTTAAGTTACAAGGATTCCAGACAAAAAATCGTATGCGTGGAGTTATGTACCCGCGTTAGAAGTTATACTTCTATAGCGATTAAAGAGTTATTTTTTATTATAAGACAATTGTCTTATGGCAATAATAAAATAGTAAAATTATAGGAGTAAGAAATAATAAATGGGGTTAA
>DWKW01002081.1:0-11526 GCA_018250115.1 Doberes anticus
CTTTTTTTTTAGAAGAATAGCAAACGAGCATGCAGGCCACTTGATGTTAAGTGGTCACTGCAGCCCATCTGGTGGAGTCTTTGACATAAAACTCCACCACCATCTACCTTTAGAGTTTGGGCGAAAAAAGGCCTTGTATAAAGAAGTTTACTATTTATAATAATAAAAATAATATCAACTGACCTAAGAAAGTCATGTCCAAGTACCGCAGATCACACTGTATCCACTGCGGTGGCGTCAGGGTGAGCACTCCATCAGGTTTGGTCACGCTGGTACCATTGGGCCCCTTAATTGGTGGTTCTGATGAGGTTTTACTGGTGTTGAGGTTTGGATCCGCATTGTCTACTTCATAGTGCACGTATCTGATGACAAATATTAATTATTAGTTATAATTATTGAATGGAATGATAGGTGATACCCATAGGCGTGTCGGAGGGTTGGAAGGAGTGGGGGGAGGGGGTAGGTCCCGTCTACAATCCGCCCAGCCTACCCTAGAACCCTCTCAGCTCTAGAACTTTTCAGTAAGGACTCATGGGTTGAGAAGTTATTGGGGCGGGCTGGGCGGATCGCAGATAAGCTCCTCGGTATCTGCCTAACCACATCATCGACCATTGGACATCAAAACTCTAACTGCCATCAATCAGCGCGCTCATTTGATATTTCATTAAACTCACTTGCAGCTGTCCATATGGAAACAAGTGTTCAGGAAGGAACAATCTCCTAGTGCTTCATCAGTGTGGCTTTGGATGATCTTCCTAAAGTGCAGCTTGGTGCAGCAACTAGCTTCGTCGTGCGACTGCGCTCGGACGGCGCGCTCGCACTCCGCCCTTGTTCCGTGCGGACAGAACTCCATTACTTGTGCACCTGGATAAACAATGATTATTAATATTAATTATTTAATAATGAAGGCCACCAATGGCCTAAACTATCTCATCTCTGAGAGGCGACCCGTGCCCAGCAGTGGGACAATAATGGGTTGATGATGCTGATAATTCCTGATTAATATCCAGACTTACATCTAACATTACAGGTATTCCTAATTCATTAGTGTAGTTACATCAATGTTATAACAATTACTCAAATTACAAATATCATCAAAAAAGAAATAAAAAGTCAGCAATGTCAAATTCACGGAATCATCCTAAATCTTCAACCCATAATGTCCCACTACAGGGCACTGTTATTTTTCAGACATGAGAAGTATCAAATTAGACTGCATTAACTTACAAATAAGGGTTTACTATCATAGCAAACTAATCTAACTAAATAATTAATGTAACTAACTAACTAATCAAAATAATATGCCATAATAAATAAATAAAAAATCACATTGGCCAAGTGTGGATTGTTGGACTTCACATGTCATTGAGAACATAACAGAGAACTCACTGTCATGTAGGTTTCCTCATAATGTTAATTAAAGCAAGTAACACAGATAGCTTACAAATATATGCAAAATATGTATTTTGGACAATTCCTTATTACCTCCTTGGCTTTTAAATTTGTCAGCGAGTGATTTCTCTTTGGCTGTTGGTTTGCTTAAGAGGTCCATAATCTCTTCTCCGACCCTTTTGACTGCCTTCTCACGACTGGATGGCATTGCTAATAAAGACTGGAATTATATGTAAGTCAATTTAATAAATTTTTCAAAGTACATACTTAAATATGAAAATCAATTATAAATCAGTAAGTTACTGAATAAATATATATATGATAAGAATTACTAGACTTTTATGGTGGCAGAATCTTATGCTGATGACTTGCCTGGGACCCCATGACCGGTGCACCAGTTTTTGCAGAAAAGCAGCAAAATGAGTACTGCTGTGTTTCAGCTTGAAGTGTATGGTTATACAGAATGCACTGGAGGCATTTCAAATTCGTCCTCAGGAGAGAAACTTATCCATGTACAACCTCAAATAAGACTTTGGACCAATTTGATGTGGGACTTAGATGTCCATAGGTTGTATTGAGTATTGACCAATTAATCAGCTCCTTCAATATACAATTTTAAAAAAAGCATTCACATAATGTTGTTTTTTATTATATTGCATAAAGTAAAGATTTGGACATTTTACAATTTTATATTATGACAAGACTAGAAAAAAGTCTTACCAAATGTATGATGGAATAATAGGTTAAGCTTTACCAATCACGTTCAAACCTAACCTGTGCCCTTGTTAAGGATTTAGTCTATTTGGAAAATCATTTCACCATGTCAACGTCATTGAGTAGCATTCATCCGTCCCTCCAAATATCCATCCACAAACTTTCATGTTTATATGTCTTATTATGCATCACACATAAATAAACAGATACAATATTATCTATAGCATTCTGCCTTACCATAATATCTGTATCTCCTTTACCACCCTTCTTTTCTTCAGTAGAGGGCTTGGGAACTTTTGTAGCTGGACCTTCATCCTTTTGACTGTCACCTGAACAAATTAGCATTTTACAACTGACAGATACCACGCTCGAAACATGAAGCCTTCCAACCTAATCCTCAGTAGTATCCACATATAACCACAGATGAAACATTGGTATTTTTTGTAGTTGGATGTGAATGTCCTTTGGCTGCAGTGACCACTTAAGATCAGGTGGCATGGAGGCCACCTGATCTTAAGTTTGCTAATCTTATAATATCTTCATATCTGGGTGGCATTGATAAAACATGTCTAAAACTGTTTCCATCTCATACCTGACATGCCCAGCAATTTTAATGACGAATTTAGATTTCTGTATCTGGTCTGGGTGTTGGTGTGCTTGTTTCTGTGTGTGTCCATGGCACCTACAACACAGTTTAAATCCTACTGTGGGGCTGTAAGTTTGAAACAATAAATGTGTTGCAGCCGTTTTGCAAATGTTCGCAGCATTTACAATAGTAAAATCGGGGAACAGCTTGACCCAAATAATGTACATAACGTCATATATGTGGGAAGTAATTATAAATGGTTTAGTTGTTTCCTGTTTATTATGCAGCCCAAGCATCAAATGTGATAACCATCAAGCCTGTCCTATACTTATTTAACTTAAAAAGATATACCTTTACGTTTGCTAGTTTGGTTCTGTTCTTCTATCAATGCTGCTAGCACAGCTGCCAATCTCACTGACTCAGCACTAACTACTTCTATCACTGCATCTGTTGTACTCTCTGCTGATTCTTTTAAGCTGTAAAAGTTAATTGATAATAATTTAAATATATTTAGAAATGTCCTTTTTGTATTAAGTAAGTAGCAAAGAAGCCTAATACAGCTCAAATGTTGTTGAGCAGTCAATAAAACTGATGGTCTTTCACAATGAGCTTTAAAAGGGATCAAAGTTGTTTCTGAAGTTGTATGTGTATTCTGACTAACTACACTCTTTTAACAGAAGCAGCGCAGTGTATAGACTGCTGTTTTAGAGCAAAAATAGAGGTGGCTGTGGTGGCCTTCATGCCAATAAGTACTTTAAAATGACACTTGCGTGATGAGCTTCTGTGTTTCAAACTTGTTTAGTAAGCTTGCAACTATTTCAGTATCAACATCGCCCAGGCCAGGCAGCAATGCACTGGCTGTGGCTGGCAACTGCAGCTGCATGTCTGAAAGAACTTGTAGTAGGCGCACTTCTAGCGACACTGACGGTACAGATTTAGGCTTCTCTGCTGGGGCTGCCAAGGAAATATTTCAATATCAAATAATAATTATAAAACTCCAACTTTTCAAAATGTCTGTTTGTTCACTTACCATGCAAAATCGACTATCAGTTTGATTTTATAATAATAACATATTGTCAGGTTTTTTTTCTTTTTTTTTATAGATTACTGGAATAGAAAACAAGCATGCAGACCACTTGATGTTATGTGGTCACTGCAGCCCATGGAAATTCACACCAAACCTCAGCTATGTCAGAAGTCGTTTCTGTGGTTGTATGTGGGTGTGTTGCTACTCCCGAGGACTAAGTTGGAATACCTCCTGTTCAGTGTATTCTGCCTAAACACACTCTTGAAACCAAAGTACAGTAGTTCTCATACTGCTGCTTTATTGTAGAAATAGGTGCCGCGGTGGTGCCGCTGCAGGCGATCCTTCGACTTAAGACTCTACCACCATCATATATCATCAATAAAACTGTTTTGTTTTTTTTAGTCATGTGTGGCAATCACTGGTATTATTGTATGATTATTGCAGCAGTCCAGTCCAGTTCTTAAGAATGTTACTTGAACACTTACATTCACTTTTCGGCGGGGCAGGGCTAGATACAGTGCGTTCCTTACTGCTAGGCGACCCTTCCTTATCTCCACTGACCAGGGTAGCGCCCAAAATGTTCTGCCTTTCCTTCTTCCGCTTCTCTAGCTTCTCCCGCAAGCTGTTTCTCTTACTCTTAACGGCTTGTATCTCTTCCCACGCGTCAGACATTACGGCTAAAACCGGCAGGCGGCAATGAATAAAATTTGTAAGAAACTCAACCTTGGTAAAATAGACAAATTATAGTCCGTAATGAACACATCATTTGTAATTAAAAAGTGAGTCTATCATGACATCAATTGCAATCATATTTAAGTGAAAAATTTGGAATTTATCCGGTAATTGCATATATATTTGTTGCGGTTACATTGCAGTCGCAAAGTTTGTCAGTCCCACAGTCATCAGTTATGACGTTTTGTGACATTGACTGTGAACGACATTGACATTGGATTTATAGCGGCTCTCCACTGAATAATTTACCTAGGATATCACAACGATTACTGTTTATGAAAATGCAGACGGTAAAAGCGATGCCCCAGTAATTTAACCTAGCGATCTTAGCGTGGAAAGATAAAGCGAATTGGGGTCTTGACGGTGCGTTATATGTACGAACGTGCTGACCACGGACTACACCACACTACCATCACCATGGGATTGCTGTTTCCCATGAGGGGCATCCTCAGTGTGTTAGTAACGTACGATGTTATTACATTCCACCATTCCAACGAAAAATGACAACGATCACATGGAGTTTTAAATTACAAGACTGTGAGAACTACCGTGATCGTTTTGGTAATCTAGTAGAAACAATATTTATTTTATTTTTAAAACTGGCAGACTATTGAGACAATTTTGAAACGAAAAATTAGACAAATTTTAAATGACACTTCATTATTCGTTCTGAATAGTCACATAGTCGAGCGGTGAATAAAAAACTATATTGCATAAATATTTATTTTGTTGCTAATTCAAGATTTAAGAAAAACAAAATGTTTATCCCTGAGCTAAGAACTCATAACCAAAAGGTGTGCACGCTCTACAAAAATGCTTGTCGAATGATTGAAGCTTATTATCATGCAAAGTAAGTCTGTTTCCATATATTTTTATTAGTAAGAATAAACAAGACGTTTCCTTTGTATTAAAGAAGGGATTTGTTTGAGTTTTAACGCCAAAACCGAACATCAGTATTAATCCGAGTAAGTCTATTTTGTTTAAGTACCTATATATATAAATATTTCACTATAGTTTTATGTGTACGTTAACTTAATTGTTATGTCTGTTTTAGGCAACTTACTCGCTATCAACGAGTTATTTTACGTAACGAGTTTGACATAAATAAGGGTGTATGCGATCCCAAAGAGCAACGACGGCTATTGTGGTTAGGGGAATATGAGCTCTCGAAGAAAAGACATCCAATTCCTATTAAATGTAATTTTACGACTTAATTAATTTATATTATGTAATGTTATAGATCAATCTATGGAATGTATTATTTGGTTTTAGATTCAATCATGTTTTCTTCTAAAGCATTATTTTACCTTTCAGTTGTAAAATCTGTAGGAGGTGTAGCCCACGAGCGTGTCGTAGCACCGTTTGATTGGGTCCTAGATTATTGGCATCCGCTAGAGAAAGCGCACTATCCTGAGTATTTCAAAAGACGCGAGAGCAGAAAATGTGAATATATCGCTCATTGGAATAACAAAACTTTAATGTAAAATCCATATTAATGATACATTAATTAAACTTTCTTTTAATTATTTCGGTTATTGCTAAATCCTTTGTCTTTAATTCCCATGCGCTCAGCAATAGGTTCAGATCGGTATAAGGTCTGATAATAGATATTCATCCAGTTCAAAAATAGGCAAGACCCCTATATCAGCCGGTCTGTGACGAGTTAAACGCAAATCGCAATTGTAAGAACGCTTACAAATTTATGTATTATACGGAATCATGAATGTGGTTTGAATTGCGGGTCCTATTAGAAAAAAATGTAAGATAATGATTTCATCGCGTTTGTCGCGTACATATTTTCGTTTCATTTTATGGTAGATTTAGTTTACATATTGAAGTATTGCATACATTTTAAAGTGATAAACGTGTAAGGAATAAATAATGAAGTGTAAAAGTGTGCTTCCAGTCAAACTGACAAGCTTAGTGACAGCTGTCAGTATAGGCAGTTAATTTTATAACATGCTGCAATTTGCAATTTACATTGTTATATCAATTTGTGCATTTTGAATGAAATTTCTATAATAGCCTATATAATAAAGTAAAATGAGTGAAATCGAAGGCGCAGCGAAGAAACCCATGACAGAAGAAGAAAGACTAGAGTTATGTCAGAAGTTAGACCAGGAACTAGATGATTTTATCAACAGCTTAGAACGAAAGAAATACACAGAAGGATGGCCGGAAGACAAGTGGGAGGTATGCTAATTATATTCTAATAGACTCAATTAGCAGACTACATTGAGACACACTTCTTAACTTAGTCCTTTTTCTTAACCCTCTGCCACTGAGGTGCCATTTTTGTATATATTCTACTGAGTAGGAGTCTAATAGACGTATATTCATGACACCATTATTTTCATAATGAAACTGTAAAGAGAGTAATGTTTATATTTATAAAATTCATATACATTATAATGTAGTACCTAGAGAAATCAAAGTTAATAAAAGTATTTTTTTATCAAAATAGTAGGTATCTATTAATAACCACTCATATTAGGAACATTTAACACAGGCGTACTTAAAAATTACCACAAAAAATCCAGTAACTTAAAATCAACAAAATAAACTTAATATTTTACTTCTTATTACATAAACTAATTGAAACTCAAAAAATATTAAATATTGTTAGAGTAACTTTAGAGATATTCAGCCTTAAAGTTCACGTTTGCAGTATTCACATATTTGGCCTGAGCGGGCAGATTTTTTGCAACTGCAGCAAGCAAATCTTGTTTGTCGTTTCAATTTACTTTGACAAACACGACACAGTTTCCTCGAAGATGATGCTTGAGGCTCATTTGGAGGAGGAGCTGGCATATCACGTCCTAAGATACGTCATAATGTCAGGCGCAACTCTCTTGGTAATTTTTCATTGTAAAGTCGCTGTTTCAGAGCACAAGTTATCTTGCCAAATGCATTAAAACATCACCTCTTCTCCATTTGGCCCCTTGAGATTGATTATAGAGTACGTAGCATTTTTGTCCTTAAAACAATCACTACTTGAATTTGACTCCTGTCTTTCATTTATAGTTTCTGGTTCCGGATCATTAGTCTCATGTAAACTTTCATTTACTTCGTCACCTGCCGAAATTTCACTGTCCTCATGTATTTCCTCTTCAATAACAAAATCTTTATCGGCCACTTCATCATCATAATCACTAAATTCATCCTCCTCTAACCACTGCTGAATTTGTTCATCAGAAATATTTACCGAAGTTCCAGGAGCAATTCTTTTCCGTGAAGGTCGTTGCTGTGCCATCTAAATACAAAAACGCTAAACTGAGGTATTTCTGTAAAACTTAAATCAGAATTATTATTTTACTGAAGAGACGTTTAAAATACACAATGAATATAATTTAT
The DNA here is from genome assembly GCA_018250115.1 of Doberes anticus. NCBI lineage: Eukaryota > Metazoa > Arthropoda > Insecta > Lepidoptera > Hesperiidae > Doberes > Doberes anticus. Next base: position 7,806 of record DWKW01002081.1, read on the forward strand.
TCAATGACGTGACGTATGTAAGACAGTATGTGGTTATAAATATAATACTGACCACACGTCTATCAGATACATCACTTATTACTGACCGTACGTCCTGTAGACACCTCACAGTGATAGCACTCCACGTACGAACGTTGCGGCTGCTGTCACTGCACTCATGAAAGCGCCGGAAGGTACTGAGCGCGGCAGAACGGTACACGGCCAACAGGCGGAGAGGCAACAACGCATTAATTTTGTGTTGTCTGTTATACATGACGTCAGTTGCAGAGGATTAATGTGACTAACATTAATAAAAAAATTAAATAATGTAACATTATCAATTTTCTGTCTATCTATGCTCTATTTTATACAACCAAACCGAACCTTGGTCTATAAAGTAACTCTGTAAATGGTCTTCGCGGACTGAGCAAAGTTTTAAGTATCATCGTAAGAATATTCCATAGATTTTTAAATAATAACATATATTAGAAGGACAATGACAAGACTAGGGCAAGAACAGGCACAGATACCCTACCCTACCTACCTACCCAATACCTGTCATATCTAATTAAAAAAGGTTTTTGTAATGTTTTATGACTCGAGCATTTCATTAACTGTTTAATAAAAAGAGAATTTTAACTAAATTAGGTTTCAAGCGTACGTTATGTTCCAACTGTACAAATACACACGACGACTGTAGTTGTCCTGAACTAGCATCTGATTTGATAATTAATTTTACAACCGACAAAGGCATCTAGGTAAGTAGCTGCTACTTACTCGGTATCCTAGTGTTCTGTAGTCGGTTTTTAAGATAATCTATACACGACACGTATAAAAGTAGATTATATTTTTGTCTCCATACTAGTGTTGTTTTCGAACTGCCTTTCGATGCTTTTCGTTAACTTTAATCACGTCTATAAAGAAACAATATTTGGTGATCAAATTGAAGGTTTTATGATTACAGTCCTAAAATGTTTATTTTTTTTTATTTATTAATATTTAATACGTCCCATGTTAGTAATAATATATGCCATACACAATTTTTAAAATTTCTCCCCAAAATTGGCAATTTTCAATTTTCAATATGGCAGCCCAAAATTTGACAGAATAGGAATAATAGACTACAGTTCATCTCATCAACATTGTCCTCTGCTATAGTGATTAGTGCTATACAGCTAGCTAAGCTAATGCATCGATGTTGTTCATAAAAACTCGTTTGTTCATAAGACAAATAAATATTTTAAAGGATTATTTTCACAAGGTGAATTTATCACAAACCAGTCAAATGGACAGAAGAATGATGAAGTTAGTGCAATCGTGTATTCCACCGTTGGATGGTAAAAGTCACAAAGGTCAGGCCGGCAGAATAGGAATAGTTGGGGGGTCCTTAGAGTACACAGGTGCACCATATTTTGCAGGCATAAGTGCTTTAAAAGTACGTAAACTTTACCTATTTTATAAATGAGTAGGTTTAATTGTAAAATTGTATATTTCAAAAAAGTGGGTGACAGGCAAGTTGTTAAGGATGACCACCGAATAATAATCGGTGTTTCCGGCACGCATTTCTTTTTCTCGAAATAATATCTGTTCTGAATTTTGGAAACGAAGTGCGTATTATAAATAATGTATTAAATCTGTGTACCTGATAGTTCCCCATAACATTCTCAAACGCATATGAAGACCATGGACCATGACCTAAACTATCTCAGGTCTGAGAGGAGATCTGTGCCTAGGAGTGGGACAATAATGGGTTGATGATGATATTTCAAAATACTTTTGATGTTTACAATCAAATTCTTGTATGTACTGGATACTAATTTGTATTTTTTTTTAGGTTGGAGCAGATCTTGTTCACATATTTTGTACTGCAACAGCATCAGTTGTGATCAAGTCATACAGTCCAGAATTGATAGTTCACCCCCTTTTGGACAGTCCCAATGGTGTATCAGATATATCACCATGGTTAGATAGATTACATGCAATAGTGATTGGTCCCGGACTTGGACGTGAAGCAAAAATTTTTAAAGTGGTGTCTGATTTATTACAAACAATTCGTCAAAAGTGCATACCGCTTGTTATTGATGCAGATGGCCTATTTCTCATAACTGAAAATCCAGGATTGCTACAAAATTTTTCATCTCCTGTAATATTGACACCTAACAAAATAGAATTTGAGAGACTTTGTTTGAAGACAAAAGGACCTGAAGGTCTAAGTCACTTAGGCACAAATATAACAATTTTAAAAAAGGGACCAACAGATGAATTGTACAGTAGCCACAATCCAGATGTTCAATGGCAGTCTGATGTAGGTGGATCAGGGCGGAGGTGTGGGGGGCAAGGGGATCTTTTATCTGGATCTATTGCAACTTTCCTGCATTGGACACTGGCTAACATCAATAACTTAGATACAAGTCCTAAAGACAATGTGCCACTTGCTGCTTCATTAGCCTGTTATGCTGGTTCTGTATTAGTAAGACACTGTAATGAGAATGCTTTTAAAAATAAGGGTCGAAGTATGTTAGCTACTGACATGATAGAATATATCCATGAGGGTTTTGAAAAACTATTTGGAGAATAAAAGATGAGTATGTCACATTTCAATTTTTTGTAATAAATTTAAACCAAAAACAGTTTTAAATTTGCCAATCTTATCATTATTGTAAGTACAGTTTGTTGTAAATACTTTTTTTTACAATTGAACGGGACATAAATTAAAAATGTATCCTAGCATAGATACTGACTGGAGAAACATTTTCAAATGAAGTGAGAGCTAGATTTATTTTCATTAGTAGTTTCAGAGAGCACATTATATTTTTGGTATGGTAAGGTTCTGTCGTTTAGTCATAAACAAAATCAAAACATTAAAACTATCTTAAAACTACAGAGGATAACTAAGCAGTGAGATGGACAACTCACAAAATTAGGTAAACTAATTGCAGAACATAAATTTTTTTTTTTTCATTTAGCCACTGACTTCATAAACCATAAATCCTCTTATCTGAAACTTTGTACACAGTTTATAAAGAGTATTTCCTTTAAAAAGTTATCTTCAAAAAATAATGGTGGAGAACAAATATCCAGAAATGTACTAATTTTTATGACAGTTTACATCCCCTTGTAAATGCGACACCACTCAATACTTGATTATATTAAACAGCTGATATTACTTATAGGCTGGGAAGAATAGATTATGAATGTAAAATTATTCATATGAAAATATGTTAATATAATAATATAATTTTGTGCAATATATAACTTAACTATTCTATGAGACTATTGTACATCTACCACTATTTCTATTATTTGCATTAAAATAACTATCTATTGTGCAAGTACTTATTCTTCTATATCTACCTTACCTACAAAAGAACCTATGGTCACTATCACTCTTTGAGTTAACAAATGCACTTATACATCATTTTAAATAAAAAATCCCATTATGTCTATAAACTGTCTCTAACACTACTCGATTAGATTGACTAGAGTAGGAATTATCCAAAAAAGAATAGAGGAATGGAATTCTGGTTAGCATAGGTCAATGCTGGTCATAGCCTAGATCTGTTAACCTTTCACAAAAATGAACATTTGTAATCATGCTCACCAGGATGCAATCAAAAGAATGGCACAACATGGTAATACACATAGATAGTTTTAAAATATATTGGTAACTAGATGACGCCAGCGACTTCGTCCGCGTTGTAACTAAACTTATATGAATTTATTTTACATGGAGGCATGCCAA
>DWKW01002082.1:0-11526 GCA_018250115.1 Doberes anticus
ATATATTAATTTATAGCGTTATTAAGAAATGTTATGTATGTTTTGCTGTTGGTGTGTCTAAAGAATAAATAAATAAAATAAACACAAAAAAAACCTGGCATGCGTGCTCGTTTGCCATTCTAATTACATTTAAAAAAAATACCTCCAATAGTATCCAGGTAATCTCTGGCAACGTCATCGAGCTGCAACACCTGGATGACGGGGACTGGGGGTTTGTTTCTAGATTGGCGGGCAAGCTTCACCACCAGTATGGTGGAAATCAGGAACACCGCCACCAGTATCACTGCCCCGATGGCAATACCCACGTCTTTTTCAAGTAGAACTGGAACATGAAGATGATTTTACAATTTTGAATACAATGGTTCCATTTTCATTAGTAGGTTTGATGGTATCTGGAGATTAGGAGTGAAGGTGTAGTGATGTGTGAGTAGGTAATGTTTCTCGTAATCTAGACTGGCAGTTCGGTATTGCCTGCACTGACGTATGTACATAGGAAAACAACTGTTCCAACTTGGCACGAGAGGGGTAGCAATGCGTCAACATAAGTTTGTCTCTGCGAGATCGTCCTATTGATCCATGGATCCTATTTGATGTTGAAGGAGGACGTTTACGGACTGAAGTGACCCTTTTTATTACTTTTTGGATAAATAGACTAGTGGTCACTTCATTAGGCCGTTCCGGCAGGGAGTCGTTTTCAAGTGATTCCCTGCCTAGCTCGTGCAACTTGTAAATCATGGCTTTCCCCTGTAACAATCCCCGTAAACTTACATGTATATAAGCTGCAGTTACTGCTGGCCATGAAAGGTCTCAGAACGCGAATGCAAAATTAATGACAGCGGGATAAGCTAATTAAAACGAAGAAAAAATACTTACAATGCCACCAGGGAGGAGAAGCGATATCCAACAATGTTTCTGTTGGCCGTAGCAGCAAAGCCCTAGAGCATCCATATCTGTTGCAAGCAGAGGCTCCTGCTTCATCACCAGCCTTCAGTCTTCCCAGCGGCCCTCTTACCAGCCAGGGACTCCCACCGCCTTGAGCCAGCGCTTGGCTAGTACCGTAGCCCATGGACCCACGACGCTCCAGGAGTAAGGAGGCGTTTGATGTTGACATGCGCCACACGGATACTTCATAGTAGGTGGCGTTCTCCACTGGTAAAAAGAGAAGGTAAAGAGTAAATTTAACTTGCAAATCAATGTGCGAACAATCAATACGCAAGTCATAGGGAAGATGTGTAGGAGATCAAGAGATACTTGCATCATAATGAAGCTAAGCTAAGTACTTGATAGACCAACAGAAAATGTAGGTAGACTGCACTGAGATATCAGACGTTCCAGCTTTGTTATAAGTCCCACGCATCCAAATATAACCTAATATAAAAATCTTATGTAGATGACTAGCGTGCGGCGCCACCACCATCACTGCACCTATTTCAGTCAGTATTGCTGTGTTTCGGTTTCAAGGGTGAAATTAGGCAGAAAACAATGGACAGGAGGCACTGGACGGAGGCAGGATGTCAAATTGCTATTAAATTGGCCCAATAATCAGTTGGCACCAACTGAAAATAAATAAAAACGGAGTCACAGTTGGACACAGGACCCAAAATGGCGCTGATCTAAGGTATGAAGTTTCGCACAAAAATTCAATAATAATAATTAAAAACACGTTTTAAAGACATATTTATCTTCTTTAATTTTTTACACAAAACTTTAATCGAATCCACAAAAGAAAATCATTTATGAAATCTACATTTCGGACTGGCGCAGCCATCAAATAAGCGCTAATTTGATGTATGTCCGTGACACTAAGACAACAACACACACTCAGACCGGGATCAGGGATTATAAATATACTGGGAATGTTACCCAGGATAATATGCTATAATACTACGTGGTCGTCGTACAACTTAGTTACTTAAATAGATACCAACTAACCTGGGATGCAACTCATTTGAAATTCTTGGTACTCAAACACGAGGTCGCACTGGTGAGGCGAAGGGGGTCTGAGCTGTTCCAAGCTGAAATTTTTTTTGCATGGTTTGTCTTGTGACGCGATGCCGTTACCAGCTTCACAAATAGCATACAGTGTACTAGCTAGCGGTCCAGTGACTTGGCTTAGAGGCAGGATAGCAGAGCCAGTCGTCAAGTGTTGCACATCCATGCCGAAAGGCTGGACATGCCAGAAGAACGTGTCGGGAGCTGGTAGTGCTCTCACGTTGCAGCTTAACGTTTCCTTAACTAAAGATACGCCGTGCTCCGTACATTCGGGTGGATCTGAAAAGAAACAAAGAAGCTTTTATTCCATTCAAAGACCGTTTTCTTACGTGGGTAAATTCTTGTTATGAATACCCTTCTATTGTGAGGGCGATAGAGACCCCACGATGTTCCACTCTACGCCAAGTGACGCGACCCCGACAGCCGTTAGGCTCAATCATTAGACTCATTGGTGAGATGAAGCAGGAGATTTTCCATCCCGCCTGCGTTGAGGAGCGCACGGGAACACCGCGGGCGCCACCCCGAGCCCTTAGCATGAGACAGTGGACACCCCCGCATCCACCGTCCAGACCTCTATTATGGGGGTTAGAGGAGGGCGTAGTATATCCACCTCCAAGGCCCTGCTCTCCTGCTGCAGATCGAGAGATCGGTTGCTATCTCCTTCTCCTGCTACGCAGCCTCCTTCTGCGAAATAAGATCCTACTGTTGATGTTGTACTAATGTTGATGCTGCCATCAACATTGCACCTTTTTCTGTGGTAATACTGCTGCACTGAAACTGCTGTGTTTCGGTCTGCGAACACTGCGAGCTGACAGAACTCTTTTTTATTTGAAATAATTAAAAACGAGCATGCATGCAATCTGTTGATAGGTAACCAACACCTCATGACCACCATGGGTAAATGCGCGGGTACTTTCGAGTAAACTGAAACAGCGTCTGTCCGGTGCTATCTATTTAATAACGTACTTCATACCGAATCAAAGCACTGTGCGCAAGCTATTTTAAGTCACGGTTATTTACCATTTTACGGGAGGTACATGTGGAGCCACCGTATCATCAACCCATTATTGTCCTACTGCTGGGCATGTCTTCTCTCAGAGATGAGAGAGTTTAGGCTATAGTGCACTATGCTGGCCAATTGTACATTGGCGGACTTGACATGCCTTAAATAACGTTACGGAGAACTCTCAGGCGTGCAGGTTTCCTCAGGATCTTTTCCTTTACCGTTAAAGCGAGTGATAATTCATAACACAATTCATCATTCGAAAATTTTGAATGGAGAATATTTTGAGAAATAGAGGTGTGTGCCGGGATTTGAACCCTGACCCACCATAGTGGAGACGGGATACTCAATCACTAGGCTATCACTTGGTCAAGGTGCCGCCGTACGAATTATCAATAGATGGCGTTGAGAAATGAATATCACTGCTCGTGGATTCGTCAATAGGTCATTAAACCATACCATAGCATTAAACGTATTTCAAGACTTACAATTTTATATTATAATTAAATTTTGCAATTTTACAATTAAAATAAACAAACTTACAATAAACAATAATACTGATGTGTTCAGCTCTTGTTTCACCGATGTTGTTTTTGGCAGAGCAGGAGTATCGGCCAGCGTGCTTCCTCGTGGCTTCTTCCACAAACAGATCCCGGGAAGACGTGTTGTATCCCCAGATACCATCTGGTGTAATCTCCATGTCCTGAAATTGCAGTTACAAGTATTGTTTAATGTACTCTACGTTGGTAAGAATTTTTTCAATGTGTTCTGGCCAGTATGTGTAGAACGTCATTTATTTTCTGTGGTCATTCCTAAATATTTGGCGACCGTGACGATAAAAAAATTTGGAGGTTATCAGTGACCTCACCACAGAAACATACATAATATATTATGTTTAGGTGAATATGTATTGGTATATTTGAAATAATCATTATGTAAACTTACATTAAAGTACCAAGTGAACCTCTCAACTGGTGGGTTGGCTCTCACTTCGCATTCTAAGTGCAATGGGTCCAACTCGACTACCTCATTCAGTCTTCCGTCTCCTACCTTTGACACTTCTACTATAGGACTGTCTGAAAATAGATATGATTGTGATTATCTATGGTGGTAGATTATGTTGAAGGCTTGCCTGTGGTAGCACCAACGCACCTATTTCTGCAGTGAAGCAGCAGTGTAAGCACTGCTGTGTTTTAGTTTAAAGGGTGTGGTTAGGCAGAATATACTAGATAGGAGGCATTTCAACTTAGATCACAAGAGTAGCAGCACAATTAGGATTTCAGATTTATTTGAAGTTGGTTATGAATGTCCATGGGCTGTAGTGACCATGTAATATCAGGTGGCATGCACGTTCGTTTTATACTCATTTACAATTTAAAAAAAATATATATGTTAAGATATGTTAGGTTAATGTCTAGATATCCTCCTCTGGTGACCCTCTAACTTTTACAAAATTATGTTTGTATTAGAAGTTAATCATCACTTGCTTTAAAGCGTTATAGGTAAACAAAATAAAGACAACTGCAAGCTGTTCTGCCCGTAAGGCGCACTTTCCCAGCGTGGTGGACTACGAACGTACTCGTATTTAGAATACGCATATAACTTGAGATCGATAAAATCGATGATAAAATCGACTGTGGGATTCGTGTCCGAATCAACATTGAAATCAGCAATGAATATTAATATGATTATGTAGGTATCTTTTGCTCTTTTGTGCGTGTCAATATCAAATTATATACAAATTTAGATCCACGTTTAACATTTGTATTATACCTTGCCTTGCCTTGAAATAAAATAACATTTTTATTTCTTTATACTCAATAAAAAGATTATTTAATTGTAATTTATAAATACATTAAGGGCTTACTTACAAGTAACATTCAGAATAATAACGTCCGCCTTAGAATCACGTCCCGGCGCCATCGCAGTGTTTGTGGCAACACACGCCAGTGTTGCTCCATTGTCGGCCACCGACGGCGTTAGCTCGAGGAATGATATAGCAGCTCGGGTAGAGTTCACCCAACTCTGAAATTAATATGTTGATATAGTTAAAACAAGCCATTTTTTTTATTCATCTTAAAGGCGTTCTACATGACGACCGTTTGAAGACCCGCATGTACCCGCAACATGCCTTTCTGGTTTGACGTTCGGAGGGCCCTGGGTCCAATTTTTTATTTTTATTCAGTCGGAATGACAAACGAGCGTAGAGGCCATCTGATGTTAAGTGGTAACTTCAGCCCATGGACATTCACATCAGACCTCAACTAGGACGGAAGTCCCATCTGAGGTTGTATTTGGATGCGTTGCAACTCCAGAGGACTAGGTTGGAATGCCTCCTGTCCAGTATCTTCTGCCTAACTACAGACCCTTCAAACCGAAATACAGCAGTTCTCACACTGCTGCTTTACTGCAGAAATAGATGCAGCGGAAGTGCGGCCGCAGGAAAGCCTTCGATATAAGACTCTACCACCATCGCATCATCCAATTCCCGTCGGGTCCGAAATTTTAATGTTAAATATACATTTCTGTTCCTAATCTGGATGTTTGCGCTTTTGTTTGTGAGTGTATGGGAAACATGGACCACAGATCATGGGATCTGAGACCTTGTAATTTCGTGATGGTGCATAAAACTGACTCACCTGATTACTGTGTTGCGTCAGATGACGATGGTCCAGCCACCAGGAGAGTTCTGGCGGAGGATAAGAGCCATAAGCTGCACACTGTACTATAGCCGGCTTGCCTGCTTGCAGGATGTCTTCTATTGTACCCTTCACCCAGTGAATTGACACATTGTACGCTGGCACTATAAAAAGCATAAAAACAAATTACAAAATGTTTGCAATGTAGCAACAATTTTTCCTTTATCGTTATTTAATAAGCTATAGCAAACCAGCTAATGCCGCTCTGTAGTATAGGAAGAGAACAAAATATTATTTAAACAAAACTGTCAATAATATAGGTTTAGTTTTACTAGTTGATATAGCGGATAATTTCGCTGAAAATTTTTCGAACTCACATCAAAGTTCAGTAACAATTTCTGTGTGCTTTCTTTCTTCCGAGACTACGTATTCGATACCAGTCTTTACACCATGCAAGTGGCCTTTGGGTGGCCTATAAGTTTGAACACTCGATTTGCCACTAATCCCAGCACCCTGCAATGGCTGTAGTCGTTGAGTATCCCCCGAGTACAGGTGTACTCCAGCTGTGAAGAGAGCTGCCTGCACAGCTGTGTGACGATCAGGTTTAACCAACAATCATAACACTAGTAGATGAATAAATTTTTCAACAATACTTACAGTATAACTCAATCTCTAATGCAGCAGTGACAGGTCCTGTCAGCTGGGTGTTAGTGGCTCTGCACGACAGGGCGGGAGTGTTATCGCGAGAGAGAGGCAGGTATAGCTCATTCTCCCTCACGCCAGGGATATCGCTGATGCCGTCCGAAGCGTCAACCAGGACTTCGCCGGAATACCAGGTAACGCGAGGTGGGGGACGGCCTGGAAGGATGATGAAACACAAATAAAGATTTCCACATTCATAGCCCCGGTATTATTATCAGTAGTATGTTTTTTTTTAAATATTAACAGAATAGCAAACGAACATGCAGGCCACCTGATATTAAGTGGTCACTGCAGCCTATGAACATCCACATAAAACTACAACTAGAACGGAAGTCTTATCGGAGGTTGTATGTTACATAACACCTACAAGGATAATGAAAGCTGGAATGTGGAATGTGACCTATATGGTTATAGAGATAAACATAGAGATAGAGATGGTGGTAAAGTCTTATATCAAAAGCTCGCCTGCGGCGGCACAACCGCTGCGCCTATTTCTGCCGTAAAGCAGCAGTGTGAGAACTGCTGAGTTTCGGTTTGAAGGGTGTAGTTAGGCAGACGACACTGGACAGGAGGCATTCCAACCTAGTCCTCAGGAGTCCACACACAACCTCAAGTGTGGATGTCCATGGGCTGCAGAGATCACTTAACATCAGGTGGCCTGCAGGCTGGTTTGCTATTTTGTTTATATAAAAAAAGAAAAAAACGTGAAGTCCATCAACCCGCACTGAACCAGCGTGGTGGACTATGACCTAAATCCTGCTCAACCCTGAAGGAAAATTCGTTCATATTTCCCCCCTTTAGTTATGCAACTGAGTTTATGTAACATTTTTTTTGCCATTCACTTCAAGATTTTTTTTATATCCGTATATCGAACGCAGCATAAAATACGTTTAAAAAATCCTTTACATCGTGTTTGACAATATCATAAATAACAAATTATAAAATATCTCCATCGAAATAGTAAATTTCATTAAGTATGTTTAAGTCAAAACAATATCTTGTCATTCATATATTTATATACCTAACACTAGCTGTTACCCGCGACTTCGTCCGCGTAGTCTTCAAAACATACACACTCATGCAAAATGGCACTTATGTCTTGCAAACTCACGGTCTACAGCTACACTAAATGAAATACAATAATTTATTAAAGCGACTTACGCGCCACAAGTAGTGAAATGGCTTTAGGTACCTATCTACTTATTCATAAACTTTACCGGGAGTACAGACTGAATGGTTTAAGACCGCAAAGAGTACAAATAAAGAAACATTAATTTTCATGTATAGAATATAAAATATTTTATTAAATTTAATTACTATTTAAATCAGCAAAAAAAAGATAGTGTGAGTAATGTATGCCATTTAATAAAAACATTATACAAAATTTCGCGCATTATAATTATTTTTTATAATAAAATACAAAATAATACAGAACACAATGAAACACGTTGACAAAATTTGAGCATAATAAAATATTCAAGAACAGCGCCATCTGTTGAAAACTTGCATAACCTAAACGTGAGATTGAGAGAAATTGTGGAACTCTCACTGACTATTGAAAACTTATAGAACTTTGGTGTAAATTAGTACTTTATGGATGAAAAACTTTAAATTCGCAATAAAAAAAAGGTAATAAAGAGATAAAAAGTACCCTATCTCTTTAGTTGGAACAATATCGAAGTCGGTTAAGTAGTTTTGGCGTGAAAGGGTAACAAATAAACTTACATTCACGTTTATAGTATTAAGTAGGGATATCATTCTTACGTATAGACACGATTACAAATACGATATTAGTAGATAGTAGTTCGATGAAAATTTCATAGTGATCGTATAATTACTTCCGAACGAGTATCGTTTAATGATACTCTAGTAGTTTCCTTAAGAGTAAGGATAAGAAGTGCATGCCCTGGTCTCTTATTCGATGTATTGCATCGAATAATGGTGAATAATGAATATGCTAAATGATGCTAATAATGAAGTTTAGGCAGCTTTCTTTTAAAATGTAGTTTCACCATTCCATCCACATTCCTTTTCTCGAAATCTATAATAAAATCGCGGTTAATATTACCGATTGATTGCAAAATAAGCTCCGATGACAACGATATGAGGAGAATACATTAAACAATAATCATACAATAACAATAATACTCATTTAGTCAAAATTTATTTCTTAGAATAGACTCAATATGTTACGATAACTATTCACAAATTACTCTATTATTTGAAAATCAAATGATGTTGATGACATAAGACCATTCCAATCTACTCGTTACATGATTGTTCAGAAACCAAACGAGGGAAAAATTTAATATAATTTTATAACATAATATAATTTAATTTTAATAATGATATTAGAATCCATTGGCTTGAGTGCATTTCCCGTTCCTCAGTTTTAACCTGTAACCTACCTATAAAGAACTTACTCTATGATCATCTCAGGGGTATACAGCAATTACTTAGAACGAAAAAATATATTGCGACATAACAGGTTAAAAAATAAGCTCGATGCCAGTGGGAAAGGGGGATTTAATAAATGTATCTTTCTTTTTTTAACAGGCAGGAAACGGACATCCAGGTCACCTGTTAAGTGTCACTGCAGCCCATGGACATCCACATCAAACCTCAAACAGGACGGAAGTCCTATCTGAGGTCGAACATGGAAGTGTTGTTACTCCTGTGGACTAGGTTGCAATGCAGTTCAGTTGGACTGGACGGCATGTCCAGTATCTTGTGCCTAACTGCAAACCGAAACACACCAGTGGCCACACTGCAGCTTTACGGCAGAAATAGGTGGTGCCACCACAGGCGAGCCTTCGACATAAGACTCTACCACCATCAATTATCACCATCATTCTGTATCTTATTAGCGCGTTCGGGTTCAAAATTCGAGTTTCGGTCAATGAATTCCACCCTTAATGTACGGGTTGATGTTCGATTCATGAATAATATTTATTCAAATATAGTCCCCGCCTTGCTGTAAGATCCAATTTGACCCATATTTATTAGATGTCAAAATTATTGGACAATGAATTTTTCTGCTAAATTTTATGACGATGCATCATTGACTGCGATTGCTACTGTGTTGCCAAATTTTGAATATTTCTCTTTATATTTATATCTAAAATATCTACATGTATTTATCTACAAAATACTTACTTTTCTTCCGGTATTTTTATCGGTGCATCGCATAATTATAATGTAGCATTTTTTTTTAATAGTTTACTATATTGTTTTTCGCTAAAAAGTTTGTAAGATTTTTTTAACGGAACAGCAAACGAGCGTGCTGACCACCTGATGTTAAATGGTCATGGTCAATGCTCAACTAGAACGGATGTCCTATCTGATGTCGTACGTGGATGCTTTGCTACTCGTAAATTAGTGCTTAGTTTCCAACTTTGTAGTTGGAATGCCACCTGACCGGTATCTTCTGTCTAACCACACCCTTCAAACCGAAACAAATCATTTCTAACACTGCTGCTTTACGGTACAAAAAGGGGTAGTGGTGGTGCCGCCGCAGGCGAGCCTTCGAAATAAGACTTTTAGGCCACCATCAAAAAATAAAGCTATACCTCTTTTTCAAGAGCAACCCCTGAGCCTACAAACTAACTTGGCTGATTGATTGGCTGACTCTTGTACACTCATTGTAACAAGAAAATATCCCCCATAAAATGTTAAATCCAATTACGTATGTACTGGAATACACTAACTAAATACTCGAAATCGAAAAAACATTAAGCTTTCCATATTAATATTTTAAAATAAAAACCACCAAGTCTAACCTACGAGTAATGTAGACAGAACAAGAGTACGTTTGCAATAGACACCTGCAATAAAAAGTCTTTATACATACATTTTACACCTGGGAAGCTCCTAATTAGTTGTAGTTAACCTAAAGCGAATAGCTTTGACAGTTTCTAGCTCAAAGAACAAAGGTGCTAGCCAAGCTTTTGTAATTTATTCCATTTGCGTTACATTGCTCTGCAAGTATGGCATATTTAAGTGGGTAATCTTATATAACTGTTATGCATCGCGTAAATTAATTTAATTTAGTGCTTAGGTAAGTCAGCTTCAACGTGGTCACGCCACGCATTTCTATTGCAGTCACTGTATTTTTGTATTCAGGCATTGTTACAACACAATCAGAACTCACGTGTATAGAATTTTCGTGTAAAACACGTGTTAAATTCGATATAGTTGACGAAATACATCTTGCTTATTGCAGATTTGTCGTGTCGGGATTTGAACTTCGAACCACCAAAGCGGGATCGAGATGCTTAACCACTAGGCTACCACAACGTTAAACTATTGCCGTATTACTAGCGCCGTCAACTATTACTAATTGCCGCACTAGATTGTCAGTTTGGAAATTACAGGTGACGGGAAGTGTATGTGACTTTGGGAGATTATACGTCACGAATGGTATGTACTATGGATGTTAGGGAGATGATTTTATTGGAAATAGTCGGAGTCGGAGGTTTATCATTAAAATTTTTGCCACGCTGGCAATCGAAGCCAGGACCGTAAGAACGGCAGGCCGCACGTTGACCACAGCGCCATACGGGTCGTCAAACACCATTATCATCGTAATATCAGCCTCTTTGATTTCAGTAAAAATATTATTACACCTAGCTATGTGCAGATTTTTTTTTAAACTATGTAAAATATGTAGTTACAGTACCTATTTAATAAATTCAATCAAATGAAGTGACTCTATAAGTAGGGAATTGTATTCAATGAACAAAAGCTTCGCAGCTTTATCTCCGACCAATATTTTAAGCAATAAAATTAAATTAAGCAAATTAAAACTAGTAAGCCTGGTAGACAGGACAAATATTTGCGGGTAATAGTGTTCAGATATTGTAATTTAGTATTCACTTTCCGCCATAATAGGGGACCTTTTGATAGAAATACGTTTTTCTCTGTTACAATCGTTATTATATTTATAAACAGTAAAAAAATATAAATATTACTTTATTGCGAAGGAGTAGCTGGCGAGCATACACGTCACCTGATGTAAAGTGGTCACTGCAGACCCTGGACATCCATATCCAACCTCGAATAGGACGGAAGTCCTATCTCAGGTTGTGTGGGGGTGCGTAAAGAGAAGACGCGTGCGGGAAGAGTAGCATGTTGTTACTAAGTTGAAATGCCTCCTATCCAGTGTATACTGCCTAACCACACCCTTCAAAC
>DWKW01002083.1:0-11522 GCA_018250115.1 Doberes anticus
CACGTGCGTGGCAAAAACGAACGTTTAAATCGGACCGTGGAGGACCGCCACAAGTCTAGATGGTGGGGATGGAACCTTAACCTATTTCGGCCGTAAAGCAGTAGTGTGAGCACTGTTGTGTTTCGGTTTGAAGGGTGTGGTTCGGCAGAAAACACAGGATAGGATTCATTCCAACTTGGTCCTCAGGAGTAGTAACGCATCCATTTACAACCTCAGATAGGACGGAAGTTCTTGTTGAGGTTTGATGTAGATACCTATGGGCTGCAGAGATCACTAAACAACAAGTGGCCTGTATGCTTGTTTGCTATTCTGCTAGTACAAAAAAGGCTCGCCTGCTGCGGGACCATTTTATTTCTGTCGTTAAGCAGCAGTACTCACACTACTGTTTTTCTTGAGATTTGTGTTTGATTACACAAATGCGAAAAATGTTACAAAAAAAATCGTACATCACAAATTTCACTTAATTTCCTCATTACGTCCTTCGTGCAAACCATGAACTGTGAGATGATGGGTCTGAACTTTGGCGCCCACTTCTTGGCGCATTGCTGGTTGTCCATTACGCATACCTTTGCCTCTTGGAGGCATCTCGCATTTTCAGGTATATGCGGTGAAGAACGGTAGACACCCTGTTAAAAAGTTGAGTCTGAAGTATAAAACCCGAATTAAATGCTTCTGCTTACTCTCAATTAAGGATAGTAGTTTTGGGAAACGAAACTTTTGGCGAAAGTGTTTGAACCATGTGTGTTGCCAGTAATAACATACGGTGACGAGACATGGTCTGTCACTGTGAGCTTCATGTACAAGATCAAAATTAGGCAGAGAGCAATGGAAAGAGTTATACACCGAGCATGCGTTATTCTGTCTACGTGACAGAACCAGGAATGATGAAATCCATAGACGAACGAGGTTCACCGACCTGTATTGGCAAAGGACAGGCGTGATCATTCTACAGACCGATAATCAATATGGAAAAAATTTCTAGAACGTCGTTTTTGATTCTCCATCCTAGATGTAAAAGTGGGCTAACCTGAGGAAACAGCGGGAAACGTGCGAAGGTTTTGTAAGGTTCAGAAGGACAAAACAGGTTGGTGCTCGCAAAAGGGCTGAAATCGAATAGAGCCTGAGGCCTGATTTTATGTACATATTACTCGAATATTTTTTATTGTTTTGTAACATATCAACTCCTGCTAGATCTGTACTCCTCATTGTCATTCATACTTACCTCTCTAAAGTTACTTCCACTGCCCCATCCAGCAATCCAGCCTTTAGTCCCAGCTTTCTCTAGATCTCTGCTAACATTGTTATAACAAACAAGAGCTGTGGCAAACTCGCATCCACTCTCGACGACACCGAATTTAAAGGGCTTTTGTACTTTTACGATAGCAATGTCGTTGGAAGACCACTTGATGCTGTCTTGGAAATCGAACTTGTAGTCTAGAAATTTATAAAAGACACAAAGGTGAGTATTGTAAGTATTATAACACTCATAGCACAACGCAAACTTCCGGAGTTGGAACAGACAGCAAAATTAATAATCTATATTTTACTTTACGTCCTGTATGGCACAGCGATCAACATGCCGATGTATCATTCAGAGAGACATCGGTCCAATTCCTAGCGGGGCAGAGATTAGAATGATGAATTACGGAGCAGTTTCATGCATCAAGTTCGCGGGTAGACTATATCATGCGGGTGGGTGACGATTTTTTAAGAATAGACTATACGGTCTACCCTCTTTTTCAGTCTGTTGTTACGGCTACCACAGACACTCGAACTCGATTGTAAGTCACGACAATACACACTAGTAAGTGTGTATCGGTGGTGTGTAACATCGGTTGTGTTTGTATGTTATGGTATTTTCAACACGAGTGGCAGCTTAAAATGCCAATATTATTTCAGAAATTTACAACTTACTCTTTGGAATACACTTCCAAACGACCTTCCGTCTATGGTTGCAGACGCAATCATCACTTTTATAATCGAAGCTGTCCACAAATTTAGTGGTACCCGAGACTATATAGAAGTGATCGGCATCCTCAACGCAGGCAGCTGACGTCAGCACGTAATGAGGGTCGACTATGACGCCACCACATAACCAGCCGCGGTATTTATGAGCCTTAGCCGACTCTTTCGTTAGTTGTAGGTAAACCTGGTAATTGTGATGTGATTTTAATTATGATTTGTTTTTTTCTTTTAATAGAAAAGGAAACGAGTTTGTCGGCCACCTGATGTTAAGTGGTCAGTGCAGTCCATGGAAATCCACATCAAACCTCAACTAGGACGGAAGTCCTATCTTAGGTCATATGTGGATACGTTGCTACATTGCACGGATCTCCTCTCAGAGATGAGGTAGTCTTTATTTAGTTGTAGGTAAATCTGGTGAGCGATTATCACAAAGGAATCTTTAATCGTTTCTCATCTTACCATGTAAGGTCGTTTCCCTTTCCCTACTGTCTTACTATACAAAATTCTTCGCGTATCGATTGCAGTCGTGTTTTCGTACTCCCATCCTTCATCTTCTATTTCATTGATTTCAGTTGCATTGTTTTCTGCTTGTTTCTCGTTATCGTGAGATGACTGGTTTTCGTATGTCGCTGGGACTGAAGCTGCTAAACCTACAAAGTAAATAATTTGAATTGGGAATTCGTAGTTCGTCGTGATGTTGCAGCATTAAAGTATGATTAAGCGATAATAGGTTAGGTTTAAAGAATTTATTCTCATAAAAAACATAAAGTTTCGCTTACAATGAGATACAAGCGAAATATCGAATTTCGAAGAACTGTAACAGCGATCAGATATTTAAATTGGTATTTTTGAAGAAGATCGGAATATTTCATTTCCGAATAGAAATGTTATGATAGATCTAAATGATTTCATAAATTATATGTCCCTTATATCTTACCTAAAATATATAAAGAGAATATAACAAAAGGCAAAGTAAATGTCTTCATTTTATCCGTGCCTTTGGCCGAAGAAATTATGTTTTTATCTAAGCCTATTGATTATTTTTTTAATCTACTAGGTTCTTACGCTTGATCAGTTTTATTAATTCGTTTCCGGTAGGTATTTCTATTTCCAGTTATATAAACTTATTTTTGATAAAATCTTTTTGGAACTTTGTACCACTTTTGGAATCAGGAAGTAGGATTTTTTAAATGATTATGTATGTCAGCATCCTTAGGATCCAATTATGTTTCTGAGTTAATTAATATGACTGTCACACGTTGCATTCAAATATTATTAGATACAACATGTAGTTTAAATCTACAGTATGTTTTTGATTTTTTTTAATCAAACCTCTGTACCTCTCAAGTTAAAAAAGGGTCAAAGTCTATACTTCCAAATATGTATATCGAACTACACCTGCTTCTGGATCTGCTTGACGTATACCTATATAACCTAAATAAGTTTATTTTTATGCTTTCAAACTGTGAATATCCTATTAAAATCCAGTCCAGTCCCGAACAATTGTTCTTGCGTGATTGGTGAACAAGCAAACAGACAAAAATTCTAAAAACAATAGTATAGATGATTACCACATAACATTGATACAAACTGCAATACAAACAAGATGACATTTTTTCTTCGTCACACATCACACCTACCATTCCTATATATTTGGGTGAATGCGTGATAGCCTAGTGTTTAAGAATCTGTCTCCCGCTTTGGTGAGCCTCGATTTAACTCCCGGCACACACCTTAAAATTTTCGAAATCTTTATATTGTTGCTAAATTAAGTGAATATTAGAAATTAATTATCACTCACTTTAACGGACTAGGGAAACGTCGTGAGGCACCCTACATGAGAGGCCTCATCTTTGAGAGGAGAGGGGAGAGGGCCCAGCTATGGGACAATAATAGGTTAAGGGTTATTATGTTGACTATATAATCTAGAAAGTATCAATAGTAAAAAAAGAATATAATTCAAGGAAAATTTAATTTATTCGTCTTATGATTCTATAGATATCTAATTAGTACCATTCAAAGATTTAGTATCATTTACAGCTCTCATAATAAAACCGCTTTCGGAAAACACCTTGTCTCCGGATGCGTTGACACGTTGACCGTCGTTAGCTTCTGAATCTTGACCTTCTAGCTCATTCTTTGCGGGGCTGTGGAGATTAAAAAATGATAACTTACCCACTTACATACCTTACATACCACGACTTACATAACGCTTCGGTAAGTCAAGGTCCATGTTTAAAAACTCGAAATTATCAACTGCTTTCATAGTCCAGGAATAAAACGTAAGGAAACCTGCTTTTCTGCTATGTAAATTCAGGGAATCCTCAATTGGACCTCTGTCCAATGTGGACTATGGCCTATAGCATTTCTCATCGCTGACCCAATTCAAACAATAATCGGTTGATGATGATGATGATAATAATAATATACAAAAAACTTTTTGTACTGCCAAGGATATATTATTTTCTTCTCGTCTTTTCTCTTTAACTCGTTTCTTGAACACCGAAATAGTTTTGTAATCACGAATGTTTGTTTCTTATAACTTACTTACTTGTTTATTATTATTTACTACGTACTTATAATAATATTTCTAAATTTACCCATCTGGATGATCTTTCCAAGATAACACTTGTTCCTCGTGTGTTATTCCAGATCTAAACTGTCTTCTACATTTTGGCCTGCAAGTAGGTTTAATTTAAAACGATGATCTTTTAGTTTAATTTAGGTACCTAGTTAATATAATTTAGTATGAATAATTGGTATACTTCAAGAAGTAACAATAATAATAATAAACATTTCTCCCAAGTTGCGATAACAATGTATCTAATAAACAAACACGTGTGTGGGTGCCATGCACACACACAGTCACCCAGACCAGGAAATCAAACTCTTTAAATGCCATGATGATCATTGTGCCACCTGGATTGTCGCTGTGTTATTCGGGTTGTCAACAAGGGCACAAGGATACACCAATTTGCGTCCCTTTGAAGATTCCTCTTCAAAGAATTCATGCCCACGAACACTGGCATGGCACACTGGCACGGTGATCACTCTGCCAAACATGTCGTCAAATAACGATATTATCTAGCAAATAACATTAGAAATTATATGATTACGCTTACTCCACGTCTTTGTAAATAGCACAAGATATGAACTGCCTGTTCTTATAGATACTGGTATACAGAAAAGGTCCATAACACTTGTTGGTTCTCTCTTTTACGAGACACGCTGAGATTACGCCGATCACAACAGAGCTGACTCCCTCGCCGTAAATCAATGGACCTCCATGATCGTTCTGGATATAAAAATGATAATAATAATAATGAATCATTATTTTCAGAAATCGATTTGTCTTTGGTATAATTTGTTTCTGAAACTTGTGTAATTATGTAAACCTAGCGGTTCACATGTAAAGTCAGGTTTGGTGAGCTTAATTCCTTTAATTTTCTATTTACTTCAACCCTTCAACTCTTCGTATCATTGCTAAGATATGGTCTGTTAAGGACGTCATGAAGCATCTTTAAACGCTCTAATATAAAAATATGGATACGTAATTAACCTTTCATATCATTAACGACGAAATAACACCTTCAATTAAAATGACTCTCACCTCACAGAATCCTCCGTCAGCTTGCGAGGCATACCTTCTTACAGCGATACTTTCGTTACCAATTGTCTCGTTATGATAAGCTGAATGCATTACAAGATTGGTCGGAATTTTCTCTGACCTATGAACAGGTATATCTCTTCTTGAATCCTCTTCATCTGAGTATTGGATGTCCGTGCAATCTACGTACTTTTCCTGTCGACAGTCAGAAGAACATCACGAACCATAACTAAAATATATATTCGTATGCCAATGTTATCTTACGCATACGATGTTACAGAAATACAATTTTATGAATTTGACAAATCGTTGCTCACTGATTTTTGGAGTATAAGACGATGCTCGTAATTTCGACCGTGTGGATTTAGAAAAAAATAACAACTATTATTAAGTTATGTACAACGTTCTCAGAAAGCGTTATCTATTGATAAGTTCCGAGCTAATGTAAGTAATATCTATGAAATAACAACATTAAACTTGATTTTTTATCCCACAAGAAAACATTATCGGGATTAAGGACATAGGATAGATGCAAAACGCTATGTTCTCATTAAGGTTCCTAAACTTAATAAAACAAGAGTAGCTCAATATATCTATGAAGGCAAACACATACATTACATATTTCCGACATGGTCTGTCCGATGTCCTTAGTGCATATCATGTAGTTATCAATAATGTTGTGATAACGTGATCCCCAACGGCGCTTGCATCTATTCTTTGGAATTATTTCCACATGTGCCTTTAGTAGACTCTGCTGATTTTCCCTTCTTCTGTTTACCCACTAAAAAGTAATAGTCAATAATTTAGTAGAAATTGTTTACCTTGTACTTCGCTTCTAACTATTAGATTAAGTATTTCACTGACTCATTGGAGATAATTGACATGTTTAAAAGACACACTAATAATTAGCATTTAACTTTCTTTTCAGAATCACCGTCATTGCGTGTAAAGTTCACAATCTATTAACTGCGATTTAAACATCTTCGCTGTACATGTTCTCATCTCTCCGAGCGGAGGAACTATCGGAACTTCTGCTTACTTCACCTTCCCTACACTACACGACCCAATGAGAATGACGTTCCATCCCTACCATCTAGACTTGTGGCGGTTCTCCACGGTCCGATTTAAAGGTTTGTTTTTGTCTACGTGTAAGCTATGGAACGATCTTGCTCCTAAGGTATTTCCGGAGCGTTATGACATGGGGTTCTTTACAAGAGGCGTTAAAAGAGCTTTCCTGCTAAACTAGCAACCATTGCAGCTTTTCTGGCGTTACTTGTGTATATAGGCGACGGTGACCACCCTTTTACCTATTTGCTTATGTTTAGTTGATAATATAAAAAAGAGGCCGAGCCCTGGAACCCGCATTCCGGATGTATCATGCTCGTTAATATACGTGCTTTCTTTATATACGGGCTGTCTAACGTAAAAATATTTCTCGTGTCGGATTAATATTAATTATGTCTTTATATTAACGCTTTCAAATAAATATTTAGCTTTATAGAGTGATAGCTCTTTTACTCTCATTGGGCTCGAATTTTGAAAAATACTAATATATACATATGTGTTTTACTGTTAAGTGTACCGAACAGCATACAAATTCAAGTAATTTGACCATAGGGCCCATATTTCCCTTTAGTTTGTAACGGAAGTGTTTTAAGCCTTTTTTACGATCATAGTTACATGTATTGTATTGTGTTGTTCATATTATTTCATTGTATTGTAATACTCTTCGCATTAATAAAAAATCTAAACGAGTTTGACCATTTTTCCAAACAAACTTTGCAGCCCTCTTCCACTCGCTTAGAGGTTGAATTTCAAAAATCCCTTTTTATATGATGCTTGTGATATAAAATTTCCGGTTTGGGCTGGACGGTGATGGTTCAGTCAATCGGGACATTTTATGCTTATAGATAAATTTGGAAAGCTCACATCATTGTATTTTGAGGTGGTCCCCCAACCAGCAATAGTGACAACGTTGCCAGCATTTTCCAAGGTCTGACTTTGGTTGTTATAGCATACTGGCTTAGGAACAAAATCGCAGCCTTTGATCCTTCGGTTAAAATCAAAACCATCTTCGATTTTCACCACAGCGATATCATTATTCATCCATCTGATGTTGTCGTTTTCGTGCCCATCGAAGACGTAGTCTAAAGGATTGCATTGCAGAATATGGAAATTTTAAAGATTATTATCTTAATAAGTATACCTGATTATTTTATGGCACATAGACGCGTGAAATCCAAAGCCACTGCAACCAAGTCTGACTGACTGGCAGGTAAGTTTGGCCCTTACTGCCATGGTTATAAGGCATCGGATGATGTATTAGGGATGATAGAAAGGGGGTGTGAAAAATAAGCAACTGAACAGCTTACTACTAACTTTTTCATCAGCGTCAACAACGTCTGCCGATCTCAAAAATAACCTTACCTGGGGTTCGTTTTCAAAAAAATCTCGACAATTTTTGCTCAAAAATTTTTTAGTAAAAATTTCAAAAGATCCTTTTACTGCGTCTATATTTTATTTTGATCAAACGCACCAATTAAACTTTTAAAAAATATGTTTACAAAATGTGCCTTTACGACTAGCGCTATCATCGGCCATATATAAAAAGTATCTCTTTTTTTTTTAAATGCTGCAAACGCTTTGCTTACTTTTCGGTATGCATTTCCAAATGGCTTTCTTGGCACCATTTTTGATGCACGGATTGTTGTATCTGTCGTCCTCATCTGAGTATCTGGAATAATTACGAATATATTTAATGTTGAAATTTACTTTGTTCTAATAAACCTCCACATAAACATAATTCTTTTAGCTTTTGTGAAACAAACGAACAAGTCTCTTTTCATACCTAAATCAAAGCCGTTAAATAAAAACAAAATCACACCTAGAGCCTTTTGCGCCTTTTGTTTCATATACGGAGCTATACAATTTATACAAGCTACTAGAAGTTCAGAAAATATTGTATAATGATGATAACGATTCATAGGAGTAGGTATAGCGCTATCTATAGTGAAAGCTCGCCATATAACCTAACATAAACAAAACATGAACATACTTGTAAGTCCCAGACACAACATAGAAATGCTGAGCGTCCTCAATGCAGGCAGCGGACGTCAGGATATACTCCTCGTGAAGGATCACGCCTCCACACAGCCAGGTCCGGTAGTTTGGCTTCTTTTTGTTAGTCCGGGGTAGTTTTAGATATACCTGACAAATTAAATCATATACTTATTTTCTTTTACTCGGAAAAAACTACTGGTATTATTATCTTATATAATAGTGAGTGGTAGTAAGAAGCAGCAAAGTAAGCAATCAATCTTTCAATCATCAACGCCCGTCAATCTTTAGGTATCAAAAGTAAAGTTTGTTTCATTGTCAGTTTTTTCAATTGGTTGACATGAGTTTATTTTGTAATAGCATTACATCAAGTCAATACTATCCCACTATTAAGTTCAGGTGTCTCCTTAGATGTAACAAGCATTCTAGGCCATAATCATTATCAGAACACTTTGCAATACGCAATTGGTCTCTAATAAATTTCCACTGCTATGATTTCTATTTGTACTACCAGTGGAACTGGCGATAACTCAGCTAAAGAACCATGGACCATCAAATCTTTCGTAGTCATTATCATCTAAGCTTGTGAGATAAAAGGACCAAAAAAGGTACTCTTGATGCATATACGTATGTATGCTCTTTAATTAATGTAAAAAAGTATTTTAAGTACATTTTAAATCAGTGTAAATTTGTAAAGTTTTACCATGTAAGGTCTGCCATCAGAGACCTCTTCTCCGTTGATGATTCTTCGAGTATTATTTAATATTTTACCTACTTCTTCTGGCAATTGTGTTGCAACTTCAATGGCTTCACCGCCTAAAACTTGTTAAGAAAATTACAATTTAGTTTATAACCATTACTGTAATTTAAATGTTTCAGTGTCGTTTCCTAACTTAATTCTTATGTAATAAAAATAAATTAAAATAAATACCTAGAAAATGACTAAGTAGCCCAAAAAATAATAAGAAATCCTTCATCTTGATGCTTCAGAGGCAAAAATCTAAAGGAATATGAATCAAACGTTAAATTAATTTTTGTAATTACACGCCTTGCGTAAATTAAATTTGTATTTCTCAAGGTGACTACAAATATTATCCATTCATTGACTTTAGTCATAAAATGTATAATTATGAGATATGTCCATTCATAAATTTTTACTTTTGCCTACAATATTCCGATTATAGCTAAATAATCTTTATTGTTTTCTGGAATAAACATCAATAAAAATCAATATGACCGTCAACTGCAGTTTATAGATGCCAGTCGCAAAAAGAATTGTTAATTAATTCAAGAGTTGTAAAGCCTCTCGTCCTTATGTTTAGCTTGTCATATTACATTGTTATGATATCTGCGGTAATTCATAAGTTCTAATGATTCTAATTATCCTAGAGTGCATTTAAATAAACGTTTACTTTTAAATAAACTCTTCAATTCATTAATTAATTACTTACTGACGTAAAGACCGACCGTCCGATTTCTACTTGAACTACTAGTTGAACATTTAACATTAGAGGAACCCGAAGGTTGCTGATTATTTCGATAGGAAACATATAAGAGACTAAACTTGGATTTGAATTGCCATATAAAGGATATATTGAAAACTAAAAACCATAAATTTATAATTCAACTTTTATTAATATAAATCACACAGTTGTACGAGTAACATTATCTTTAGTCTCTTTTGTATGATCATACGACCTGAGAACCATTCCTTTATATTGAAATATTTTGTCTGAAGTTTTGAATCCAGTTGCAATGTATTTACTTCGTGTCTGTTCTTCTTCGTTTCGTCTTCTCTTATTTATTTCATTTTTAGCGGGACTGAGGAAATTAAGTTATTATGCATATAAAAAATTGAACACCCATTAAAAGTTAAGTAATTAATAGTGTTGTACGATTCTTCGTTTTTCTTTTAAAACATTTATTTATAAAATAATGAGCATAAAAACAATAATTAGGTTATTTTGACCCATATAATATAACACAAAAAAAATTCAATTGTAAAATTAAAAGACATTTTATTTCATCGTGCTTTTTATAAATGTTGACGTAATAAATTGGTCAATCTAAAATCTCATTGTAATTTTGGGTACATGTAATCCATAATCCGTAATTGTTTAATTATTTTTCAAATACCTACCCATCTGGATGATCGGCCCAGCTCATTTCAGTTTCAGTGTGGGTCTCACTAGCTCGGAATAATTTGTTACAGTCTCTCCTGAAACCATTATTGATTCAATAACTAAAAATTGTTATAGTAGTAATATAGTGTTTATATATTTTATATTAGTTTTGAAATATATTTTTTATTTTATTTTCATATTTCGACGTATACGAATTCAGTATTTAAAAAAGTTTGTTTTTTATAAACTCATATTAATTGGTTACGTAAATAAGTATTAAATTTAACAATTACGAAGTATCCTTATAAACTGCGCATGTGATGAGCATTCTGTTTTTGTAGACACTGGTGTAGAGAAACGGCCCGTAGCATAAGTTGGTTTTCTCTTTGACAAGACATGCTGAAATGATGCCGATAACGACAGCATTTGGACCCACACCGTGCACAAGAGGACCTCCGTGGTCATTCTGTGAAGTAATAAAAGTATCTTAGATACTATTTTAGACACGTTTCAGATTATTTAGGCTTTTAAAGGTTCCGTACCAAAGGACCATATTACTAAGACTCCGCTGTCCGTCCGTCTGTCTGTCTGTCTGTCCGTCTGTCACCAGGCTTTATCTTATGAACCGTGATAGTTAGACAGTAGAAATTTTCACAGATGATGTATTTCTGTTGCCGCTACGAATATAACAACAAATACTAAAAAACAGAATAAAATAAATATTTAAGGGGGCTCCCATACATTGCTCGTTTTTGCTCGATATTATAAAT
>DWKW01002084.1:0-11520 GCA_018250115.1 Doberes anticus
AGCTCATGGACATCCCCGTCAAACCTCAACTGGGACGAAAGTTTCCTGAGGTCGTATGTATGCGTTGCTACTCGTGGGGACTAAGTTGGAATGCCTCTTGTACGGTGTCTTCTGCCTAACTACACCCTTCAAACAGAAACACAGCAGTTCTCACACTGCTGCTTTACGGCAGAAAGAGGTGCGGCGGTGGGGCCGCCGCAGGCGAGCCTTCCACATAATTTTCGACCACCATTAAGTCCTACAAGATAAAACACTATACTTGATCTTATTCTGCTAATTTAGTAAATAACTTGGTTTTTGTCTTCAAAGAAGATGTATTTTGGTGCAAAAGATTTCAACGACTGTTACGCGGGGTTGCGATGAGTTTCATTCCGTACAATAAGAACATTTATTTAAGTGTATTTTGACTATATTAATGCCCGTGACGTCGTCGAACTTTTGTACTAACTGACATACTAGTGAAAAAAACATTTAAACCGCTTTAATTGATCTTTCGCGTTTGTCACAGCGCATGCTCCAGCTGATGTCTGCTTCTACTGAAGCGATCTGGTTCAACTTCATCGTAACTACCGATATGAATTTAAACTGTGATCCCATCCATCCACCTATCAGTCTTTGGAGGACTCATCATCATCATCATCAACGCATTAATGTCCCACTGTTGGGCACGGGTCTTCTCTCAGAGATAAAACAGTTTAGGCCATAGTCCACCACGCTGGTCAAGTGCGGATTGGCGGACTTCACATGCCATTGAGAACGTTATGGAGAACTTTCCGGCATGCCGGTTTCCTCACGATGTTTTCCTTCACCGTTAAAGCGAGGGATAATTAATTAATAATATGCACATAATTTCGAAAACTTTGAAAAGAATTTTCGAGAAATAGAGGTGCGTGCCGGGATTTGAACCTCGACCCAACGTCGGGGTCGAAATGCTTAACCACTAGGCTATCACTTACTGCCACTCCAACATAGCCATTAGTAGTAGCAACGGACCCATCGCGGTCCTATCTGAAAACATGCATAAAAAAAACAAAGAAACAGACAAGCATACAGTTTACCTGATGCTAAGTGGTTACAGTGGCCCATGGAAAAGTACGTCAGAAATATTTTGCTTCCTACGATTCGTTTGGCATTATGTCAGCATGCCGGTTTGTCATTCTGAGGGTTCGATTCCCAGGGTATCAGAAATTTTAATGACTTTAAATTTCTTTTCCTGGTGTTTGTGTTCTTGTCTTTGCGTTCGTTCATTGCACACACTAGGGTTCCCCGTGACTGTATTTTGCGTTATGATTTAGTACCTTTTTTTAAATATTTCAGAATCAAATTTTATCATTAATTCGTTTGAGGGAAATTACTATTCAGTAGGTTGCAAAACTCCAATAACATTTCATCACTTATCAAAGTTTTCTGTGAGACGTTAAATTTTACGCAAAGCCTTACGAGTCCATTACAAGTACAAAACGTAACGATATCTTTGTAAAGATCTCTTCGTAAACACTTCAATAAACACACATTAAAATATATGTCTCCAATTTAACTCGAATTTATGTTAACCATAACATCAGACCTACCTACTTGTCAACATACGAACAATTATCTAGTACAGTATACATCGCTGCGTTAGTTCGAATCAGTAACTTTGACGCGCCATCCGATCAGTAATGTACGTTCAATGAAACATATTGTCGTAATGTTAAATAATAACTAAATGACATTAGAAGGTTAGGTTTAGTTGCGTCCCCTAAGAGCCTGCCTCATAAACTTTTAGAAATGGCGCGTTTATACACCATAAAGTTTATATGCACTTTTATTTCATCAATAAAGTTCGATCAGATGTCTGGCAGTGGATGGCACTGCAGGGGTGGATAATTAAGATGGATGAGATCATACAAGATCTACCTACGATGCATTGAGTAAGGACATCTTATAGATATCGTAGCTCATTGCACCTATATTAAGCTTAGAGTTTAAATTCAATATGGAACTGCAGCCCTTGGACATTCGCACCAAACCACTTTTTTATGGTAATGGAATAGCAAACAAGCACGCAGGCCACCTGATGTTAAATGGTTACTGCAGACCATTGACATCCACATCAAACCTTAACGACGACGGGAGTCCTATCTGAGTTCGTATGTGGATGCCTTGCTACTCACGAGGACTAAGTTGGAACACCTCTTGTCCGGTGTCTTCGGCCCAACTAAAATATTTTGAATAATTACACTTAAAAAACAACCAACAATTTTGAAAACAAAATAAAACCGAATAAGACATAAGACCGATAAGAATCAGAGGTTACAACATACATGGAACCGTTGCTAGTCCTTGGAAACCAACTTGGAATGTTTCCTGCCCCGACTCTATCACAATCAATTTCATTCTCCCTGATTGCACTACAAGACATTTATCGCGGGTAAGTAACTACAGGCCGCGGGGTTTCAACCCCGTGACGTCACGTCATAGTAGGGGCGTATCTGCCGCGGACGCCGTGCATTAGTGCTTGACAAATGAGAATTTTATGCAAACTCGACCACTGCTGCCATACACACTGCTACAGCTAGTGATGGGATGACACTATCGATACAGCCACTGGCAAGTTTAACGTGTAAAGTATCGTTAAACTGGTTTATATAGACGAGACATTACTAAGGTTTAAAATACCTCCTAGCCTGTGTATTCTGCCTAACCACATCGTTTAAACCGAAACACAGCAGTATAATGCTTTGATGGTTACCACCGTCAGACTCTACTCTACCGATTCTTGTGTCGAAAGCTCGCCTTCGGCGGCACCACCGCTCCACCTATTTCTGCCGTAAGTGCGAGAGCTGTGTTTCGGTTTGAAGCGTGTAGTTCAGCAGATGACACTAGACAGGAAGCTTGCCAACTTAGTCCTCGGGAGTAGCAACGCATCCGTTTCCGTCCTAGTTAAATTTGATGTGGATGTCCATATGCTGCAGTGACCGCTTAATATCAGGTGGCTTACATGCTTGTTTGCTTTTCTGTAAAGAATGCTGCTTTACGGCAGGAATAGCTGCGGTGGTGCCGCCGCAGACGATCCTCCGACATAAGACTACCACAACCAAATATAAATCTAAACAGAAACATCGACATGTGTATCAAAAGAGTCACATCACTCCGAATATTCAAATGAGTAGTTTAGGCGTAGGTGAACCCGCGTGGATCGGCTCCGCTCGCGGCACACAATTTGTCCCAGTAATGTGGACAGTAATCACGGAATGCTCGCAATAATATGCAAAACTTCATATTATATACGAGAGTAACGCAATATAGTAATTTATAATTCTACTAGTACTGTACTTGGAGTTTGCGGAACGGATCCATGAACGGAAATTTAGTATACAATTATGAAGCGTGTATTCTACGAATTTCATTACATTTGTTACGGAGATTTTTTTTGTATTCAACATATCAGGCATACGGGTCATCTGATGGTAAGTGGCCACCGTCGCCTATGGACACGTGCAACGAAAATCGCGACAGACAGACAAAGAGTTAGAGACGCCGCTGCAATTTCACAGGCAAAGATAAACATCATAGAAAAAGTTTCTAACACACACACAAAAATCTTAGTTTGAATTCTGGAAAAGCAGATTGATAAGGTAGACCATGCCCGCCAATCCGCACTTGGCCAGCGTGGTGGACTATGGGCTAAACTCTCTCATCTCTGAGAGAAGACCCGTGCCCAGCAGTGGGACGATAATGGGTTGATGATGAATGTTTCACACTCATAGCCCCACAGTAGGATTTAACCTGTGTCGTGGGTGCCATGCCATATGTATATATATAAAACGCGAAGAAAAATAATAATAGATGGAGCCAGTATCGAATGCATATATATATATGTATATAGATAGATAGATAGGTAACTATGAGCTCGAGCACTTCTGCCTGTGGGTAAGTGCAAATCTCGGGGAACCTCCGTTTATCATGGGCTAATATATATATATATTAGAAAATCCTAAGTTAACGCTATTAAGGATAGCGATTTCTGATTTGATTGTAGCGGTTAGAAAGGAGACGGCAGAACGGAATCAAGACAAGGCCGAACAGGGTCGAAAGAAGGCCGAACGAGGTCGAGGTAGCTACCTCTGAACGACTACACTGAATTAAAAACATAATACTACACTGGCCGTGGACCGGACGCGTTCTAACGTAGTAAAGTTCGGACTTCGAAGTATACGACTTCGGTAGTAATTAGATTTCATGGTGGTCTTATGTCGAAGGCTCGCCTGCGGCGGAACCACCGCTACACCTAGTTCTGCCGTAACGCAGCACTGTGAGAACTGCTGTTTCGGCTTGAAAGGTGTAGTTAGGTAGACGACACTGCACGGGAGGCATTCCAACGTAGTCCTCAGGAGCAGCAATGCATCCACACACAACCTCAGAGTGGATGTCCATGGGCTGCAGAGACCACTTAACATCAGGTGGCCTGCATGCTCGTTTGCTTTTCTGTTATTATAATAAAAATACCCCATGGGCAGCAGTGACCACTTAACATTAGATAGCCTCTTGTAAATTACTTTTTTGATAGTCTATGAATAGTCATGAAAATATCAGAGATGAACAGAGCATGTCTGTAGTCCACTACGCTGGTAAAGTTTGTAGTTATCAATAACGTTTTACTTAAAATATTTTTTACCAAGTTATTACAGAAGAGTTATCATCATCAACCCAATCCTTTCCCACTATTGACCACGGGTCACAGTCCACCAATTGTAAATTGTTGGACATCGCACGTCTTTGAGAACATTATGCAGATCTCAGGCATGCAGGTTCCCGATGTTATCCTTCAATGCTAAAATGAGCAATAATTAATTTAATACGCACATAATTAAGAAAAAAATATAAGTAATAATTTCTAAAAATTACAGGTTCGTGCCGAAATTTGAACCCACAGCCCACGGAGTGAGAGGGCTAGAATCTTAACCACTAGGCTATCACTGACTCATATAGAATAGTATGATCTTAAAATAGCATCGTAGAATATAAGGTATATCGCTGTTACAAAGAAAAAACTGTCAAGTAAAAGAAAGGCTGAAACCTAAGAAAATCTAGCGCTTTTGTTACATGTCAAGAGGGTACTTGAACAATATGAGCCCGCCATAAAAACAAAGCCTTTCTTGAAATGTCACTATGAGAAGTTTCATGTGGTGTAGTGACAACTTTATATTCTTATATCATCGGCAGTTAAATATGAATGTTTTTTTTAAATTTTAATATAATAGTGTGGTTAGGCAGAAGACACCGGACAAGAAACATTCCAACTTAGTCCTCATCGTTAGACCTCACCCGTATCCACATACGACCTCAGATAGGACCTTTTTTATGTTAATAGAATAGCAAACGAGCATCAGATGGCCTGTAAGCTTATTTGGTATTCTGTTCATATGAAATAAAAAAGTCATTTGCGTATTGGAAGCTAATTATCATTGGCTTTCAGTGCTCGGAAACGTCGTGAGGAAACCTGTATACGTGCGAGTTCTTTATAATAAGTGCGCCAATCCGAATTTGGACAGCGTGGTAGACCATGACTTAAATACTTGTGTGTTTGTGCTTTTCAATAGTGGTTTGTTAACAATGATGATAATGTTGATAAACCTAAAAAATAGAGTTTGCTTTTTGACTTGTTGCATTTCTGTTCATGATAATGAGTGAGAAATATTTATCAAGACGATAATGTTATGAAAATATACTTTGACTTACCTACCTATTTTTTATTTAGAAAGATTGATAAAATCTTTAACCTAACGTAGATGATTGAAAGGATCACATTATAATTGTCATTTGGAAGAACAAAGCAATCTGCTTTGCCTCGGAAGAAAAATAGTTTTATGGAAAAGAAAAAGATTTCCATCTAAGAAAATCTTGTCTTTCTCGTTATATCTCGAGGGTTTACGATATACAGGCGGCCGCCTCAAAACAAAGACCTTCTCGAAATGCGACGCTCTGCTCTGAGTGGCTTTTTGTTACAGTAACTATGTTTTCATTCTTACGACACGAGGTAATATGTTTTTGACCAGCAATGTTATTCGTTACATAGATATAAAGTATGTAGTGAGTGATAGCCTAGTGGTTAAGCATCTCGAGGTCCGCTCCGGCGGATCGAGGTTCAAATCCCGGTACTCACCTTTATTTCACGAAATGCTATGTATTCAAAATTTTCTAAATTGCGCGTATTATGATTTATCACTCGTTTTAACGGTAAAGGTAAACATCATGAGGAAACCTGCACGTTTGAGAGATATCCATTAACGTTCTCAAAGGCGTGTGAAGTCCGCCAATCCGCTAGCAACCTGGCAAGGTAGACTTTGACCTAAACTCTCTCATCTCTAAGAGAAAACCTGTGCCCAGCAGTGGCTTTAGATAGCACTCAGATAGTCCTATTTGAATTTGAATTTTTGTTCTATTCATCCGGAATAGCAAAAGAGCACGTAGGCCACCTGATGTTAAGTGGTCACTGCAGCCCGTTGACATCCACATCAAATCTCAATTAGGACGGTCCTATCTGAGATTGTATGTGGATGCGTTGCTACTCTAGAGGACTAAGTTTGAATGCCTCCTGTCCAGTGTTAGCTGCCTAACAACAACATTCAAACCGAAACAGAGCAGTTCTTACACTGCTGCTTTATTGCAGAAATAGGAGCAGCGGCGAGCCTTCGACATAAGGCTCTACCACCATCAATATGGATATGGATGTTTACGTTCTGCAGTGACTAAAAAAGCTATTAATATTAAAGGGTCAATTTATACTAAGCGAGTCTCTTGTTAAATATTCAAGGACGGTAATGCAAACGTGCCCATCGATTTCTCTATTGTAAACTTCTTGTAATTTATTTAAAGTTCGCCCGTAAACGTCAGGGGGATCTTAAACAATACACAAGACCGCCCGTGAGGGAACAATGAATGTTTTCCGACCATTAAACGGAATTTGCATTTTGAAAGGCTTGAAAATAGCCCAATTAAGTACGGCTGGGTGTACATACAGATGAAATTAAACATATAGAAAATGGAATCTTATTTAAACCGTGACTTACTTAAGAAATAAACTAATTTAGAATTAAAATAATGTAGACTATTTTTAATAATTAAAATCTAAACTGTTGATGATGTATGATGCTGCTGAACTGCTGATGTTAGAATTCGTAAGAAAATAAATTATTTGCAGATCATCATCATCATCATTATCAACCCTTAATATCTCACTGCTGGGCACTGGTATCCACTTAAAGATAAGACGGTTTAGTACATAGTCAACCACGATGGCCAATGCGAGTTCGTGAATTCCACATGCCTTTGAGAACATTACGGAGTACTCTCAGGCATGCATGATTTCCTCGCAATGTTTTCCGTCAGGTGATAATTAATCAACAGATATATTAACCTATTCCAAATTGATGTTAGAACCCTGGGCACTACAAAATGAATATACATAATATATATTCACAATTTATTAAAGTACCATAGGTACTAAAAGTAAAGCGTGGGAAGCGTGATATGTGATACAATACTAAAATTCTGCGGCGGTTGTGCCGCTCGCAATGTATAGCAAGCGATGGGCGACGAGCGATGAGAACTGGTCGCACACACTAAAGCCTCGTTTTATGTTACTGGTGTCTTGGGTCTGATTGTGTTTTGATTGACAGACGTAAAGAAAACACTATTTGCTCTGAATATTATATATAGATATTTATACATATCTTTAGCGTAAATAACTCTATGAAATTCGATTCCAGCTTTCACGCGAAAACATTAAGGCAGTTTATGTAAAACGTTTTATTTATTGTTAATATTAATTGATTGTTGTTGATTTTGAAGGAGAGTTAGTGAAAGTAAGTTGAAGTGATAGCCTAGTGGTTAAGAATCTGGACCTCCCGCTAAGGTGGGTCGAGTCCCGGCACGAACCTCTACCTCTCCACATGTTATATATTCTTAATTTATCGCTCTCGCTTTATTAACAAAATATAAAAACTTTTATCCAATTACTTAGCAAACCGTCGGGTACCCTTTAAACTGCTTCAGTTTACACAATCTGATATCGTTCCAATTACTTACAGACCTCGCAGAGACATTCCAAGCAACCTTACACTCTTATTCAGTTAACTACCACTCCCATATACCCACTTATCGTATGCCCGCATAATATAGGTGTAACTTTTTGTATCCTATGTGTATTTCATACTAGACAAACGCCCGCGACTTTACCCTTTATAGGAGTGATAATAAATAAATATTAAAATTGTT
Source organism: Doberes anticus (assembly GCA_018250115.1). Lineage (NCBI taxonomy): Eukaryota > Metazoa > Arthropoda > Insecta > Lepidoptera > Hesperiidae > Doberes > Doberes anticus. Next base: position 8,263 of record DWKW01002084.1, read on the forward strand.
CTGAATACACGACGGCGCAAAATTAATAAGAAGAAACAAAACAGTTTTACTAGCGGACAAGAGCATTACAAATAAATGCACGCAAACAACGACTAACACAACACAATAATATTGATAGTGGCAGACTGGCAGAGTCTTATGTCGAAGGCTCGTATGCCGCGAAGCGCCTGCGTGGAGTGTAAGAACTTCTGTGTTTCGGTTTGAAGGGTACGGTTAGGCAGAAGACACTGGACAGGAGGCATTACAACATAAACCTCAAGAGTAACAACGCATACACGCCCCTCAGATAGGACTTCCGTTCTATTTGCGGTTGGATGCAACCAACATGGACTGCAGTGACCACTTTATATCAGGTGACCTGCATGCTCGTTTGCTATTTAGATTAAAAATAAAAAGTACCTAATTCAAGCAAGTGTCTACGAAATATCAGATGATCTGAACGCTCCCTTATAATAGAACCAAAAATACACTTTCAGTTTATTAAATATAGAAAGCTTTTATGTTTAAGAGCTACTAGAGCATTTTAAAAGGTCTTTAAACAATTTTAAGGATCCTTCTAAAAGCATTATTTTAGTTCCTGCCAGATAGAACTTTACAAAGCCCTTTAATTAATAAATCGTCTCGCCTACTCAACTAATTTGCCAATAGCCTGCAGCCATTAGAAGAGGTCTTTAATTAAAAGTAGTAAAAGTACAGAGTCAGTATTAGTGTTGTGAGGTACGTGAATGAACTACTAAAAGCGCTCACTGCTCATCGATCGGATTCATTCTTTACTTTAGTTCACTTGGATTTTAAGTGGAATTTCACATAAGACAGCATCAAACCAATCGTTGCTAGAATTAAAAAGGATTTTAGAAAATGCTTTTTTAATCTTTCGATTTTTAAATTTGTATATTTTGAAACTGTTGTAATATTTAATTATATTATTAATTATTCCACAGCGAGTTGTTACTTGTAACTATTTTGTAGTATTTATGAAGAAAATCGATAAAAGTTATCAGTTTTTTAAAGAGACAACTGGTTCACGCGAATTGAAAATATCGCTCTTCTTACAGAACTATTATTCCTGATTCTGGTATGCATGTAATTAAATGTCTACTAACACATTCTTGTTATTGAGTAGTATGGAAACTAAGTTTCTCTGACGAAACCGTAATGAAAGTTAGACAACGTATTTTATTACCGTATCTCATCAACAGACAAGGTATCACGTTACAAGTCTGTGTAAGAAATGTGCCCATATTTATCTGATCTTCCGTAAGAAGTCATGATTATAATTTTTCATTATCAGATTTTATCCAAATTTGTTGTAAAAATAGTAATTGCACAACACAATACAAATTCGAGTCGCAGAAAGTTAACTTAAACTTGTCAGTTAACTTTTAATATTCACCGCTTTTAAGCTGTACAAGCTACAACATTGTAAAGATTAGACGAATATTAAAAGCTCTCCAACTTTCAATGAGACCCAAAGGATTCGCCCTGCAAATAAATCGTGTCAGTGATCTCATGAGCAGTAAACGATGTAGAAGGATTTTTGTAATGTAATACGTTGCGGTGAGACGCGATGTACGTCCCATAGACGTAGGCGTAGTCTCATGTCGGAGGCTCGCCTATGGCGGCACTACCGGAGCACCTATTTTTGACGTAAAGAAGCAGCGCGGGATCTCGGTTTGAAGGGTGTGGTCAAGCAGAAGACACTGGACAGGAGGCATTCCAACTCAGTCCCCAGGAGTAGCAACGCATGTGGATAACCTCAGATGTGGATGTCTATGAGCTGCAGAGACCACTGAACATCAGGTGGCCTGCATGCTCGTTTGCTATTCTGCTAACATAAAAAAATAAAAAATTGAAAAACATAGATGTATACCAAAACGAACCGAACCTAATCGTCCCCGAATGCATTTATTCACCCCAAAAATAATTAAAACAAAATTAATTTGTTGAATCGACTTGAAGCAAAACTAATGGAATCAAACAGAATTGAAAGTAATCACGTCAATTTAATTACAACAATGTTAATTGAATTAACCAAACAGAACTGAGGCTAACCAAATTGAATCGAACTGAACTGAAATTAATCACGTCAGAGATATAAATGTACTTCTTACATGTATACAGTTTTTGTCTTAATTCTTTAATAGTAACTTAACAGGGATTTCCAAGTGTATAATATCTGAGCGCTACCTCTGATGATTTTGAGAACATTCAGTATTCATGATTGAAGATTGGTACCATCTGTTGTTCAATAGCTCACAAATTGCCACAACGCGAAATTACGAGAGCAGCAAACTAGCATGTTGGCCACTTGAACTTAAACGGCCATTGCAGCCCATGGAAGTCCCTGTCCAACCTCAAATAGGACTGAAATACTATCTCAACGTAACCATGTGGCTGGTCATGTCTTGCTCGTTTTGAGGTGTCTTAAATATTATGCTATAACCATCCATGACCTTCAAATAAAATCAGAACACAGCAGTGCAGGCGCAGCTGCTTTACGGTAAAAACCGGTTCTGTGGTGGTGACGCTACAGACGGTATCAGGCATTGTCCATTACAGTGGTAGAGTCTATGTCAAAGGCTCGCCTGCGGCGGCACCACCGCAGCATCTATTTCAGCCGTAAAGCAGCAGTGAGAGAACTTCTGTGCTTCGGTTTGAAGGGTGTGGTTAGGCAGAATACACTGAACAGAAGGCATTCCAGCTTAGTCCTCTGGGGTAGAAACGCATCAAAACAACCTCAGATAGGACTTGCGTCATAGTTAAGGTTTGATGTGAATGTCCATGGGCTTCTGTGACCACTTAACGCCACATGGCCTGGACGCTCGTTTGCTATTCCGTTTAAATAAAAATTTCATTTTCAAAAATAACCCCGTTTCTGTGATACAATTTCAAAATATGATTAGTCTATATTAAGAGCGAGCGAACGAGTAAATTACTATCATCACCGTAAAACGTTATCTTGGGGAAAAAGCGTTTCTTTGCGGAGCTTATCGTGAATAAGGGCTATCTCCGAGTAAATCCTCGAGGTTTCTTGATGGGATTAACAAAATAGGAGCACTTAACGTGTGATTACTTCTTTTAACAAGTACTTCTGTGAGATATTTGGTAAAAAATTATGATGGTGGTAGTGCCTCGCCGTCGAATGCTAAAGCAGCAGTACTTGTGCTGTTGTGTTCTGATTTGAAGGATATTACTCTAAGTGAGTGATAGTTTTGATGGTGACTTATGGTCACTTATTTCTGCCGTGAAGCAGCAGCG
>DWKW01002085.1:0-11518 GCA_018250115.1 Doberes anticus
TTTACGGCAGAAATAGGTGTAGCGGTGGTGCCGCCGCAGGCGAGCCTTCGACATAAGACTCTACCACCATCAATATAATTATAATGTAAAAAAATTATCATATTACTCTTATAATTCATAATATTTTTGTAAAATTTTGTTGAAAGAGGCTGACTATATTTGTTATATAAACATGCGAACGACAAGCGACGACCGCAGATGTGAAATAATAAGAAACTCACCTTCATTATGAATATCCTGGAAGTGAATTGCTATTTCCATTTGTAAATCGTTTTGCTTTATTTCGTCACAGACTTCGCGCTTCGAACCCGGTCCTATTGAACCCGTTTAGGGTTTGGTTCTAATAAAAAACTGAATTGAGCGGAAATGAAATAACGCTAACCGGTTTTTCTTCGGTACCGTGGCCGGTGAGCGCTCATTTTATTTTTTTGTCGCTAAGCTAAGGAGATCCGGTTACTTGACAATGCACTATGGAAGTATTTCTATTTATATACACTGCTATAGGTAATTTGTACAAAAACCGTAGGTTTAATAATTTAAATATATAAGTAACAACACCAGACTGATTAAAAAAAATTAAACAACACTTAGACCGAAATTTCGTGACGAAATAAGTGTCTTAAAATTAAATTAATTACCTACATTTATTTCATGAACAATTTGACCTGTAAACTTCCCATTTCAAATGCTCGCGAGCATTTCATAAAATCAAAATACTTTTGTGCTAAGCGCGGTTTTTTGTTGAATCTACTGCTTCGTTACTAATTTTACAATGTAAAGAAAACACAAAACTACACGCAAAATCGCTTTACTGAATAATATGAAATCAATATCAATACACACTTATAACACCAATTTTTTTCGAAACATATTGATATAGTGTCGTGAGATTAGTTTTACCATGTAGGAAACTAATTTTCTAACATAAAATTAGATTTTATACCCACAAAAATCAGCGACCTACCGAATCCTGAATTCCTACACACTGGTAACGGGTACAATAATTTTAAAACTCTTTATACTACATGTTACGTGTCGAGTTCATTTTGTTTTATATTTTGTTCAGGCATTCTATTGTCTATTTAATATTTTTTTGCGGCGAGTGGAAATGATATAAACTAACATGATCTTTAATCATATTTATTATTTATTTTAGTTAGAGGTTTTCAGGCTTTATGTAATGCTTTGCATCTAGATACATTTTATAAAAAGTCACATAAAAAGCCACTATCTATGGTTGGTAATAGCGTTCGCGGCTTGTCTCTACATGTAGAGGTGTGTACAAAACGGATGTCTTATCTACTCGCCGTTTCCGGTGTCAATGTCTTTCTGACTGTAGCACGAACCGAACAACGAAAAGTTTTTACTTCTTAATAAAGCGCTTCAAAGAAATGTGGGAACCATGATATCAAAGAAGCCTTTAATAGTCCTGTAAGATTTTAGTGTGTTAGTTAGTGTTAGATTAACAATTACTCTAATCATGTTACGTCGTTCAGAATCAAGTTAAATTATGAATAACCTTAAACATTTTACAGGTTCAGCGGATCTACGGATCATCAGTCATATATAATGGATAATCCTTTTTCCTTTACCTTCTTCCGACCCCGGGCAGAGCTTGCGTTGATCAAAGTAGGCAGATACCTACCTATCTTATCTGTGTATATGTTATCGATGAAGATGAGGCTGTGTGTAAGGTAGAAGAAATTATACAAATTCAATTTTATTTCACAATCGCCTTGTTTATTATCTGATCATGTTTAATTCTAAACGTCTTATTTTCTTTTTACTGTAAAATAATCACATACAATGTCGAACATCAATAACATTCACCGTGCATCACAATAATAATACATGGTCGTATAACTTTATCATATTATTTTAATGATGAAATATCTTTGGATACTCTGAGTTTATGTTATCCTTACCATGAGTTTATTAACTATTTTTCATTTACTTTACATCTATCAAGAGTTATAACATTCAGGATATAATTATATTCAGTATCGTAATTATTTGGCGATCATAGATAATACCGTTCCATATCACGAAATAATTTACACTTATCCCCTTCAACTAATCAGTCGTGGACCCTCTCATTTGGATCCATATTAACTTTCCACTATTTACCTAAATAAATTATATTATTATAATACAAAATCTATTTATTAGTTTAAACTGTATAGGCATGCTCATTTATACATACCACATATAAATTATACACATATTTACAGTATTAACATCATCGACACTTGAACAACTCGTTTATACATGAAAACTAAACATCAGTAGCACAGCCATCCTGATATCCATCCTCAGTAGAAGGTCTCGTGATAGTTAGAACACGTTTGAGCGCAGAGACCGGGGGCAACACTGGCGGCGCACGCTGCCATACGCGCAACGTGCGTGCTGTTCCCACTGGTAGACCATAATCAGGTGGGTAAGGAGCGTCCCCTGATGCCGTTGGCACTGCAGCTGTCGCATGTGATCGGGGAAACGTGCGGCTCATATATCCGAGTTCCTCTTGAGATCCGTTCACGCTACTATTTTCAATAATTGGTGTACGATCATTGTAATATGCCGGAATGGCAGAACTAACTGCTCTCGCCAAGTTGTTGGCTTGGTTCATTTTAATTTGATCCCATAAACCAGATGGGTACAAGGAATCGGAAGTCTCGCGAGCATATTCACCGCTCCCTGGCCGAGCAGCACTATCCGGTCTCGTGTCATTGATTAAATCAGGATCAATACCTCCGGATACTGTTGGAGATACTACTATAGGACCTCCCGCTGTGACAATGCTACCTCTGCCTTCATAGTGGTTCGTCGTATAGGGTATATCGCTTGTTCTCGGTGGTTTTAAAACTGCATTACATTTGCCATCATCGTAATTAGGGGATTCTTGTCTGTCTACTAATACAGCCACATGAGGCCGATCTGTAACTGTGGGGTGCACTTCATTTCCAGATACAACTCTATCAATAGTATTAGGAGTTTTGCTTTCGCAGGCGGGAGTGGGTTTAAATCTTACAAATGTTATAAGAAGTGCCAGTGATATGACAATAATAACCAAGAACAATGCCGCGCCCAGACTAGCTATTTGAGCACTTCCCAAAGATGCCATTCCAACCGCCATCTGTGTTACGTGAACTGTAAAGTTTGCCTCTGCATTACCACCTTTATTTTCAGCGACGCAATAAAATTCTATCGCTTCTGATTCCTGCGCATTTGTCAGTACTAGAATAGATTTCTTTTTTACCTCGCCGTCCTCAAAAATTATGACTCTCTGATGACTATTAAAATTACTTCCATTTTGAAGAAGGCGACCATTCCAGTACCAATTTACATTTGGACTTGGAACTGCCTCGGTTCTGCAAACAACGGTTGCATTTTCTCCAACTCCAACTTGAATGTACCGGCTGATAGGTAATATTTCTGGTTTACAAGCGAATTCTTCAATAGATAATTCTGAGAAGGGCCGGTTGGCAAGGCGAGTAGGCGAGGCACAGCTAGGGGAAGAAAATAACTTATGCTTGGATAGCCATTGCTTAAGATCACGAAGTCGACAGTCACATGTCCAAGGGTTTTCCGATAAGTCTATAACTCGTAACTTTTCTACTCTTTCTAACGAACTCAAAGGTAAATCACGCAGTTTGTTATGATTAAGCTTCAGAGACTCTAGTGCTCTTAAATTTCTAAAAACATCAGCAGCAATGTCTCTTATGTCACATCTCGATAAATCAAGTTTAACGACGCTTCCTAAATTATTCAAAGCATCGGAATGTATTTTCAAAATAGGGTTATTCGCCAGTGTGAGGTCTCTAAGAAATGGAGCATCCTTAAAGCTATTTGAGGGTATCTGAGTAAGTAAATTGAGTGAGAGATCTAGTTCGACTAGATTAGTCAGGCCTTTAAACGCCCGGTCATGTATTTGACCAATATTACAATTGCGAAGATACACTCTTTGTAGATTTACAAGACCTGTCTTGGCAAAAGCTTCTTGGGGAAGAATTTGTAAGTTATTTCCTGAAAGGTCCAGTACTTGCGTTGCAGGATCGACAGGCTCCGGCACGGTGATCAGAGCCCGGTCCACACACTCGACAGTTTGCTTTCCACCTTTCCATTTACACATACACACTGCAGGGCAAGATCCTGGAGCCGCGATTTCGCCCACTATTGTTTTAAAAATCAACACAGTCACTAACACTACTGGCCACTTCATTTTTATTTCGGTGATATATTGTCCTTACTTTACTTAAACATGTCTTTTATAATCGGTTGATATTCGCATTAAACCAAGGAACGAAAGTTCGCAATATTATTGTTCGTAATTATTTCTTAATATTTTGATACCGGACCACATCACTACTCGTGAAAGTTAGCGAACGACACATGACGGCACGGTGCACACTCGCCGCGGCTGTAAGTCAACTGAGAGGGAGGGATCGTCTCAGTAAAAAGAGCTCGACGCATGCGCGTTGTCGGTTCCCCGCGCCCCGCTCTGCGGCTTATCCTCGGCCACCAAGTTGAGTAGCCCTCCTCAACGTGTTGAAAGAATTCCAAAAGTGTAATTTTCTACCTGGCTGTGGCCACGGCCGACAATCCCGCTCTCTACATCGTCACGTTCATTCATAAATACCTGAACCGGTGCCGGTGGGGCGCTGGGAGCGATAGTTTCAATACATTGAGAATGTAACAATGTAGTTCTCGCTCGCCTACGCGACGAGTACCCTTCGTTTGTTGTTGAACATTTTTTTAATATCACGTCCAGGCAGTGCGCCAGGTAGAAAACTAATTATATATAGTAAGCCAAAAGGGATGACAGGTAACAGGAAAAATAAGTCAAACAGGATGTTAATACAATGGCTCTTACGGAGTTTCATTCAAGTATTTCTGTGAACGAATTTAAATTAATGTTTTAAAGTGAATTGCCGGACACGTTATACCAGTTATCTATCCCTACTACTCGTTTGAATGAATCAGACACTACTTGGGTGTAACTGTCTTACGCTTTGAAATAATTAATACAAAATAACGTAAAGTTTTCCCAAACCAAAGAAACCAAAAGAAAAAAATGCGACTATTGATAGTTATAGATAGCATAATTGCCAAATCTTACATTATTTTATTAACTACACTTAAGAAAAACATTTCTTAAACTATTAACTTAAACTTAAACATTAAAAACTATATTTTAATACTTTTGTACTTCTAATAAATAGAGTTTGTAACTAGTTAAACTGATAGTTACAATAAGTGCACAATTTTATTCAAAAAGTGCTTATTTAAACATAACGGAATTATCAGTTGTTGCGTCCGATTGGTTTTATACGCAAGGAGTACTTAAATATTTTACGTATTAATATTTTACTAGAGATAATTAGTCATGAAAGTATGCAAAGAATTTTTAAGACAGACAACAATTATAACTTGTGAACTTTATCGTTTAATCGCGTAACGTTTTAAAAGCATCGGCGTAAAAACAGTGGCCGTACCAAAAAGACGTTCAGCAAATAGGGCATTGAATTATCTAATTACTTGTAAGATGTAGACTGAGCTCTTTCCTGAGGTGATATGACACCAAACTGATGACACGGAGTTCCTCAGAAATCGCATGATGAATGCTGACAGCTGATTGGCAAGTCCTCAAGTGTTACAGATGTTCGTAAACGAGTACGAACTTTCAGGCATTCGTATTTGTCTAGTAGTATGTCTGTTTATTAGGTTTCGGTTCATAAAAACTTAATTAATTGTCGTTAACACTTACTAATACATAACATGGGGTGACAGAGGGTGGCGGAGGCACGCGGTAGGCACGCTCCCCCATGTGTCATGGGGCAGCTGCGTCCACACCTGGACCTAGCGCGTGTTTGGCACCCGCCTGTCGTCCACATGCTCCGTTATGCGGCTTCCATGGCAAAAACTAAATAACAACTACTTACACAATAAATAGCCTACGATCACTAATATCCACCTGTATAGAACATCCTGTTGGTACATTAATATCTACTTGAATTAGCTCAGTTAATAGGGCTTCTACAGTTCAGGTTCTTCGTAGATTTTACTAGCCCTTCTACCTCGGCTCCGTCTGCGTGTTTTAGAGTTTAAATAGGAATGTGATGAAACTTCTAACTCTTAATTCCTAAAGTGGATTACACACTCGTTCCTCATCATTAACATATACATATAGTTCATATAAAATATACCTTACTAAGAAACGATACGAATACACTACGACTTTATTCCAATACAAGTTAGCGTTTATTATAAAAGAACGAATAAAAACCGACTATCGACTTTTATGCAGTTGTACAGTTGTACTTATCTCTAAATGTATGCAGCGATCGACAATGACTATAGTATCCTGTAAAAGTCAGAAGCATATCTCTGAATGTGGTTCGTTGACACCGTCCGCGTACCAACCACCAGCATCGTACTAAAACTGACTAGATGATGACTTGGTTTGTTGATGCAATCGCCATATCCCATTTAACCATGAATTCGAGAACAGTTTTTCGAGAAACAATACGAACCATGGTTGCTTGTGTGGGAAGTATATTTCCGTACACGTTGACGTCGTCCATGTTTTAACCGCCAGTAGCATACTAAAATACACTAGGTGATTACTTTATTTCTTGATACAGACGCCATATCTCATTTAACTATGAATAATATTTTTGTTTTATGAAAAACAACACGAACCAATTCACAACTTCGATAATTTAAAAAAATGTTACGAAGTAGTCAGAAATACAACCATATGATACGCATACTGTATAGAGGTCGTTCAACCTGTAAACCTGGTTCGTTTAAAATAATTTCGTATTGTTAATACGATCGTATCGATATAATATGAAACTGTTAGTGCGATCTAAACCAGGGATTAACAAAGTGGTCGATATCAACCCCTTATGGTCGAAGTCGGTTACCCAGGGGTCGCCACAAACGAAAACTGATTTTAGGAGTCGATGAGGTCTAAAAATCGACTTATATTAACTAACACAAGTTCTTATTTCAAACTTTCATGATACTGTATAAGTTGTGTTACGTGTATAATAATGACTGATATTTTAGTAGGAAATATCATTGTTGTACTTTTAAATAAAGCAACAAGTCGATATGCGTGCACAAGTTCATACAAGATGAAAACCAATCGGAAAGTGTTTAAATTGGTATTTTGTAACAATAGGAAAAAACTAGGAATAGGATTTTTAAAGCAATTTAGCTATGGGGTCTGAGGTATCATTTCATTTTGGAAAATGGCTCTCTTGCCCAAAATAGTTCCTAGTCCCTGATCTAAACGATTAAAATCATATTTATAACACCTTTGAACATTTAATATTGTACAATGAAATTCTAGCAAATTACATTTAGTTCAAACATAAAAAAGTAAGCGAATATTAAAGAATAATAATTATATAAGATAATATACGTGTTGTCGATATAAGTCAGATTTTCAGAAATATTTTCAACGTTCAGACATGACCCCGTTCAGTTTTATAATAGTATATAAGATTATACCGGCAAAGGCAGAAATACGAGTATCAATATCAGAGACTCGGCACATATTCTATATCATAAGTCCTTACTCGCAGACTTTTCTTGTAATCCGAGAATAGTGCAAGTAATCATTTAAACTTTCAATCTCTTAAATATAAACTCACGATCCAGATAACGTTTGTAGACTTTTATCAAAAGAATAACGTATTTCTCTTAAGCGTCGATCTACTGAAAATAAACTTTAAACGGCTGGCTCGTCTCAATACTCGTACAAACAATTAGGTTTATTTTATCCACCGGAAACGAGAATTTAAAACGAGTCATACATCAGTATAACTTTGACATGTTTAATTTTGACATTATGTTAAGCAAATGAAACCTACGCTTGGTTTCCTTTTAATATATTAAAATTTTATATTTGTAATCAATACGTAATATTCCTTAAAGGGATACACTTAGATTGCACTAAGTAACAAGGGGCGGTAAAGTGTGAATATTTTTTAATAGTTATGGTTATGACTATTTGTAAATATTAGACTATTCAACAAAAATAAAATAACACGTGTTTCGTTATTTTTGAAAATTCATAAAATTATCTTTTCGTTATTTTTGAAAGTTCATTCATAATGTGCACTTCAGCAATAGGAACCATAAATTTTTCATAATTGCGTTATATTTCCATCCTTTAGGTTTTTGTTTAATATAGCTAAGAGAATTTGAGATTGACATTATAAAAACAAACTGCTAAAATTTATGTTCTACTGTTGTACCGTGGTCAGAAAAAAATATCATCATCATCAACTCACTATCGTATCCCTCGGCCCGAGTCTTCTCTCAGTGCTGAGAAGGTTTAGGCCATATTCTAAGCTGATTGATTAAGATTTTAATTAGTCAGCTTTAGCTGTTCAAACATCACATTGAGCCATTTTACTGCATATTTTATCAAGTTTTAACGATCATCATGCCACTGGCATCAGAAATAACAATTAACTGACGCGCGCCCCAATTTAGTGTTATGAGCTAGTTCCGGTGGTCAGCGGAGGATCTGTTTCCACACTGTCATTTATATTTATTTAGTATTTCTATCTATCTAATAACTACCTACGCAGTTATTATGAGTATGAGTATGACCACCATAAGTATCGTTAACGTAAGATTCGATATTCTCTAACTCCTATATCTACATATGCATTGCTTATACGACTTCTCTAATTAGACAGAATAGAAACAGGAATAAACATAATTATCTTTAAAAACTAAACCCTGACTACTTTTTCTAGGTGAATTATTTAATAAATAGGTACCTACTATAAATGTAGTCCAGCCTATAATCATGGCACAATGAAGATGAATCGATGGACTACAGTTAGCAAACTTTAGCTTTAGCATTACAAACATTAGTAGAGACACATTTGCTTACCTTAACAGGAGATGGGTATTTTTTACATAAATTTGTATATTTGTATTTATTCGAAATTAATTCTATTGGGTTGGAAAATATCGCACAGTCTACCGCTAAACTTAAAATAGTGAATTTGAATTTAAAATAAATTTTATTACGTGCGCCATTTAAGAGGGAATTTTTCGAAACAAAACTGTGTATACGGAAATATAAAAATGTTTTATTAAAAACGTATTTAAGTAATTTCTAAAATTCTATAACTAGAGGACGAGAAGGAGAAGAAAAATTTGCTTACAAAAAGAAAACAACATAATATACTAAATATTATGTGGAAGAAAACAACATAATATACTAAATATTATGTTGTTTTCTTCCACATAATTTATAAGTCTTTTAGGCTTTCGTAGACAAATAACAAAAACCCTTACAATTTCATTCTGTCGGCCTGTCCATCTATCTGTCCGTTCGTCAATCAATATGTCAACCATTTTACACGGAGACTACTGGTGCTATATACATGAAATTTGTAAGGTTACCTACCTCATCTATAATGAACAGATTATACGTTTGTACGTCTGTCACTCCACAAATTTGATGGAAGGATGTAAAATTAGTACACATAAACGACATTAGAAATGCGGCAAAGTGTCGTTAGATAGGTTTTCAAAAATGAGAGTTATCAGAATCCCTACTAATGTAAATGTGAATGTAAGTTTTTTTGTCACGCTTTCACGCCAAAACTACTCAACCGATTATCATGAAACTTTGTACACATATTCTTAGAGGTATTAGAAAGGACATAGGATACTTTTTATCTTAAAAATAATATACTTAAAAAAAAAATTGCGGCGACGACGTCAACGACCGTTGAAATGACTTTATATAGCCTCTTTAAGAAATACTATGGAATTAAGACTAGTTCTTGCTGATAAATGAATAAAAAGCCTAACATACTTTTTACTTAATTAGCTTTTAAACAATATATTTCTAAACGTAATTCTTTGTATGTTTATTTTATTGTTTATTAGATATTATATTACATGTACTATAAAAGCAATTTCAAAAGGATCAAATATATAAGGAAAGGAATCACAGCAGCGTACCTTATGAGTATAACCACTTACGATGCGATACTAGACGAAGTAATACGTGTCTTTTATTTATAAAACTATATTTAACATATTATAAGATTAAAAATATTATTAGTCTGAGATGCACTTGGTCGCTTTTTGTTTAGCTTGGCGGCCGAAATCGCCACCAGTCATATTAAGTTACTGTCATGAAATGAGACCGAGCCTCTCTTCTCACTCTCAAGCAGCGAAGTGTTTTTCTGCACTTATACGATTCGGTACGGTTATACACCCGTGCATAGCAACCAGCTGCCCACAAGAATCGTTTACTGTGAACCCTAGAAGAATAAAAAACAACCTAACACTTATACCGCAAGAAATCTTCCGTGGAAACATTCTCTAACTGACGTTGTTCCTTGTTTGCAAACTCTCATTTGACCCCTGCTTGAGATGGGAAATAATTACTCTACTCTGAGCTATTGCGAACCCTACTAAGTATGTTTTCGCTCAATTATTCAAAAGTAATTATTGTACAATCAATTACATACATATATTGGCGTCTAGGGTCTTTAAAACCTACGATTGTAAGTATAATTAACTAGAATCGGAACAAATATTTTTTACGCATTTATTTGGACTGAGATTTTGAATGGACTTTTATTTTTACTACTTCTTTGTAGTTCAAAGACTTGTGTATGATAATAACATTTCGCCTATTACGAGTAATGAACCACAAGATGCCTATTAGATGTTAATTTTCCGAAATAAGCAAGTTACAATTTTATTATTTCTGTTCAGACGGTTAAAAAAAATGACATATACAAAACAAATATTCTTATAATTTTAATACCCTAAAACTCTTAAATAATGTACTTAAAATACTTTAGGTGTAGAGAATGCAGCCACATCGTTAGGGCAGCCCCAACACTTCGAAGTATTCGCTGTTCACTATTCGAAATTCCATACGATCCACAGCCGAGGAATCTATACCTCTATATTATGAGCAATTTTAAAATACCCCACCTATTTTAGATGGAAGGCTTCGGTACGATAAGGTCAGTAATGGCGCCACTTGGTAAATTAAAAAAGCATAGACCATGTTCCACATCGCCCGGCTACGGCTGTGGAATTGCGCCGCGCATTTACATTTTCTCGTATTATAATCGTTACGGTTATCGATACGGTTATCATTATCGCCATTGAAACGATAATGATAACGATCTCACTGTCCATTAGAAGAGTTACGATGATTAATGCTATAGTAAAACTTGGTAATATCCACAATAAAGCGAGTAACGAGCTACGTTTATATTCAGATTCAATTCCCAGCGTTTTAAGACGAGACTGTGGGTGTTTTATTGTGGTTTGGTTAGTCACGCGTGTCGTGTGGCAGCGAGCTTTCGAAAGTATACACGTGATGTGCCTATTGCATCACATTTGCTACTAATATCGTCTACAAATATTTAAGGATAATACTCGTTGTATTGGATGAGTTCATTCGGTGAACATCCGCTTTATAAAACACGGCCAGTTACGATACATTGAGATG
>DWKW01002086.1:0-11517 GCA_018250115.1 Doberes anticus
TCGACATGAGACTCTACCACCATCAAACTACTGCTGGGCATCTACAAAATTCCCTGTAATACTGATATGACAAGTGTTTCATTTTTTTATACAAGCCTGTCGAGTTGAACTCTAGTTTTCGAATCATTCGATTAAAGCTCTAGTTTTCTTGTACTTGAGTTAGTAAGCAAAATCCGTTCACCAGTTTTAATGTGATTGGGTTTCAAACATCTACATATGAGCGTCGACGCGTTGACAAGAGCCGTCTAGTAACTAACCGAGTCAATTCGTTTCAACAAGTTGACTCGAGTATATTCGGTGTAGCGAGTAGAATCAATAACGCAAATGCAACTCGACTCCTACGTGCTCTGTTCATTTTTGTTTGTTTGTTTAATACGAATTCTGCTCATTTACTCGAGTGACTGATAGCCTAGTGGCTAAGCGTCGAGACGGGGTCGAGACCCCGCTACGTTGGGTCGAGGTTAAAATCCCGGCACGCACCTCTATTTCTCGATGTATTCAAAATTTTCGAAATTATGTACGTATTATGAATTAATTATCACCCGCTTTAACGGTGTAGGAAAACATCCCTCGCTCAAAAAATCAAGTCCTACCTTCTGACATTCTGACTTCTTTCTTTTACATCTTGTGTATAGAATACGATTCTGCTACAGGTTTATTGTTTGTAGGTATTGATAAGATACTGTTTCATAATATAAATTTGTTACAGAATTCAAGTCCTAACGGGTCAAACGTTACCCTGACACCTGCAGTTCTGGAGACTGGAGGCCGGTACCGATGCGAGGTGTCCGGTGAACGACCACTCTTCCCCACAGTTTCTGACCACGCAGATATGGTCATAGTTGGTAAGATGTTCGTTTCTTTATATTAAAAGTATTTTCGTCAAAAAAAGGTGCGTAGGTGTATTTTTCCTTTAAAGCTAAGTGACGACTCTTGTGAAAACTGCTGTGTTTTGGATGGAAGGGTGTGGTTAGGCAGAAGACACCGGACAAAGTTGCTACTCATGAGGACAAAGTTGGAATGCCTCTTGTCCAGTGTCTTCTACCTAACAACACCCTTCAAACCGAAACACAGCGGCTCTCACACTCTCAGCTGCTTTACGGCAGAAATAGGTGCTGCGGTGGTGCCGCCGCAGGCGAGCCTTCGACATAAGTCTCTACCACCATCAAAGTCCATGGTTTTTGGTGTTGTGTCATATCACCAAGAACATTCGCGTATTTGTGCCGTTTGCAGATGATACCTTGGGTCCGTGGGGGTTAGAAATGCGACGTTTCGCGACGACGTTATAAAGAGATATCGTCTTGTCTGACTGACGTAACCGGGGACCCGAGGGCTTGTTTTTATTTTAGTCAAAGTCAGTTTGACAATCCAAAGAGAAAACTGTAGCCAACCCCTTAGGTACCTTATGGCAGATCGTTTGTTTAGACTCTTTGTACTGCTTTTAATTAAGTATAAACTAATTTAAGTTCGTATCTTTTATTGTTTCTTTACTTAATTTATGTATTGATAGATATTTGTTATTTATTGAATAAGTAACGCTTCACGCTCATAGTCCCACGTTAGACTTCTCTGTGACGTGGGTGTTTAGTGTTCACCTGTTCTACTACATAGGAATAAAGTCTTTGTCAGGTAAAAAACTCGACTTCAGTATTTTATAGTGGCATTTTATTATTTCATGAAACGATGTAATGACGGTAAAATCAATTTAACTTTGTTCCAGCTCTACCGACAATGGGACCTACGATCACAGGGTCCCGTCTGCGATATCAAATAGGTGATCGGGTGCAAGTGAATTGTACCTCAGGAAGGTCGCGACCAGCGACCAGGCTTGCCTGGTACGTGAATGGTGAACCGGCTCCGGCTGGAGCGCTGCTAGCGCCGACATACAGTACCCATGAAGATGGACTGGAGACCACCAGCTTAGGGCTGGACTTCAAAGTCAAACCTAAGCATTTTAGGAAAGGCGACCTGAAACTTAAGGTACGTTACGGTTTAAACGACATTCGTTAGACAAAAAAGGTAACAATTATAAAATAATTAGACCTAGATTCCATGGACACGCAAAGATAAGAGCACAAACAGCCAGACCTGGATGATATGCCAAATGAATATGCGCATCGCTAATATTTGTACAATCCTATTTTGTCTCATTACGAGTGCGTGCTAGGTATAAATAATTTCCATGGACACGCAAAGGTAAGAGCACAAACAGCCAGACCTGGAGGATATGCCAAATGAATATGCGCATCGCTAATATTTGTACAATCCTATTTTGTCTCATTACGAGTACGTGCTAGGTATTGAAATATTTCATTACTTTAAATTTGTTTCTTTGACCACCGAACCTATGCCAAACTGGACACTCAACACCAAATATTTGATATAAAATTTGATGACCTTTGTTTTGCCAACAGTGTCTCGCAACAATAGCCACGGTGTACTGGAGAAGTAACGAAGAGAGCGTTCAGGGGGAGCGGCTGAAGGGCTTTGCGAGGTCTCGAGAGCTGGCCGATGGGGCCTCCAGGGCGGACCGGGTCCAGGCCGCGGGCAGGTCCGACAACTGCGCCATGTCACTGGCCCTGGTACTCAGACTCATGGTCTTTGGCCTCATCGCAATGAATTAGCCTCCAATGCAACGCCATTTCTTGACTCTTACTTCGTTTGGGGAACTCTCAAACTCGTCGACGGATACCTGAAGCCGAAAGGTCGTGTAATCACGGTTCGGATACGATCGGGTCACACAATAATATGTGTTATTGTTTCGTATTACGAATTCGATTTGAATGGAAAGCTTAGAAATGTTGGCATGTTGTATGCAAACCGATGCTGTATAACATTAGCTCACCCAAAACCAAAATTCTGTTCCAATTTTGTTTATTTCGATTGAATTTTATCCTTTTCTTAAATGATAGCATAACCGCCTCAAATTTAAGGATGTGATACGTATAAATGTATGTGAAATATTCGAAAAGTAGAGTTTATTATGGAAAAGTGCCATTATTCTTTCGATTTCTCTTAACTTTCATAACCTCGATGTCCAAAGAAATTTTTCAACCAAAGTAGAGCAATGATTTATTTTAATGAACCATTATGTATTCTTATTAGATATTGCTTATAATTTTTGTGTAATCAGATTTCATTGCGTTCAATTTCCCATGTTTTTAAATGGTACAGCATATCATTAGCGTGGGTTCTTAGTGAAAATCGCATAATTTTAATGTAAAATAAATTGCATATCAAATATCTTCTATTTTGAGATGACGCTACGATTTATTGTTGTTAAGAAGGTAATTAAATCAATTGGTTGAATTGAACATTTTCTAGCGGTTTACATTATTTACAATTGTTTAAAACACGCTACTACGACCTACGTCTAATTTTAATGTTGCAATTATAAAAAATTAAAAAATACGTATCGAAAATTTTTACTTAGCGTAGTAAATTACCAAAATGTATATTAAAGTGAAAGTCAATTCGTGTTTGTAATCATAAGTAATTACTGTAGGTACCCTTTCGTCATGCTGGAGTCTGAAAAATACTTAAAGATAAGTAATTTTTTAAAGTAATATAATATAATTGCGAGGCACAAAAATTCCATATTATTTTATCGAGTAGTGTAAGGCCTGGAATACACGCGCTTCGCTACAAAGATTTAAATAGACTAATGATTTTAGATGTCTGTCATCGTGGTATAATTATGTTCTATGTATATCGACTTTAAATACGAAATTTGAACTTGGTCGCAAAATCTATCGTCATTTCGCCGTGATTACGATCGAAAGTCGTGTTTACTACGAAAATCCTTATTGTTAATTATCGTATTAATATTACATTTGATGTACCGTTTAGTCTGGTTTTTAAAACATTTAAAAAAATTCTGCAATTTGCTTCAGCAACTCGACGTCATTGAATCGATCCTGAATTTCGAAAGAAAAACACGTATGCCTAAATAGTGTGACATGACATTATTTCCGTGTATTCCAAGCCTAAAGAGGGAACGTACGAAATTCCAAGTTAAATTCATATATTTACATATAAACGAGTATGATTTCTTCTGTAAATATTTTCTCTCACTAAATTACCTTTCGTAACCAAGTACTCTTATTTTAGGAATTGTACCATTACCTATGAATGTTAGAAGAATATTTTTAATTTAAATTAATCATTCTGAAAAGTATAGACTTTAACGACTAAGTATTTCCTTATGTAAGACGCATCTTAATTAATGTTTGCAGCTTAATCTTTATATGTAATATTAGTATTTTACGTTGGTTTTCAATGCTTAATAATGCTGTAAATCAATACCTAGTCAATGTAATAAAACTGTTACTTACGACTTGTTATCGTGTAAGAGAAGTAACAAAATCATAGATTTACCAAAATATGTTGGTAGTGTTGATATATAATAATTTTATATAAAAGTGTAAATTTATGAATTATGCTAAGTAATTTATATATAAATTCTAATCCTATTACAAAACTGTACAGGGATAGATAGTATAGGGGGGACGCTTTGTCGAAAAATTATTAAAAAATATATGTATATGAAATACATGTTATGGACGCTTGTTTGAAGTTATACTTTTGAGGCTAAATAAAAAACTAATGAAGTGGAAATAATAATACGAAATTAATAAAACGTTTAACCATTCAAAGGTGTCTTGTTTTTTTTTTGTTATGAACCTAATAATTCGAAATTCGAAATATTTTATGTTTGTGAATCTGTGCCTGAGAAGTATAACTTTAAAAAATTAAATTGTTAGTAGTGAAACGTTGAAAGCTTTCGGAATTGTGTCCCATGAGGCTGTTTTTGACAAAACGAATATTTTAATTCACCAAACGAAATAGATTCCGTACGTTGTGTAAATAGTTTTCAATTCTCTTGTTACGCGTAATATATGTATCTAGCATTGCTATAATGAATATATTAAGTCAGTACATGATTCTTTTATTTATATTTCTACAATAAAATATTAAAATACAGGTCTCTTTAACGAACGTTTTCATGTGAAACATTCATTCATTAATAAGCAAGTGGTGTAGTTAGGCAGAAGACACAGGACGGGAGGCATTCCAACGTAGTCCTCAGGAGTATCAACGCATCCACACACAACCTCAGGTGTGGATGTCCATGGTTGCAGAGACCGCTTAACATCAGGTGGCCTGCATGCTCGTTTGCTATTCTGATAATATATAAAAAAAATCTTTCTCGCTTCTTTCGATAAAAGAATCGAAGCGATCGAATGCGCTCTTGTAACGAGAAATGAGGATATACCCTAAAACAACCGTCAATGTAACGAATTGATGATAACGCGATGTAAGAAAAAGGTTTCGAAAATACCAGTTTTCTTTCTTAATTTCAAACAATTACAACAAATAAAAGTAATAAAATAAAATGAAGAAAATTACTTGTTTTGAACTGCTGAGATTTTTATTGTTTGTAAATAGCATTATTTGTTGAAATTTATTTACAACCGGTTAGTAAGAGTCAAAAGTATAGACAAAAATGCAGGAAGAACGGTAAAATTATAAATTATATAAAATATAATTCTGAAGACTACTGTCTTTTAATTTAATTAACATTTAATTAGTTTTAACTGGTATAATTTTTAAGTACTTGTTTTTTTAATGTAAGCAAGTTAACAACGCGTATGGCGCAGTGGTCAACATGCCTGTCTGCGACGTAGTTCATTCAAGGTTCGATTCCCAGCGGAATGGGATTTTGAATGATCAATTTAGATTTCTGTTTCAAGTGTGGATGTATGAGTTCTTGTATCTGTCCATCGCGCCCACGAGACATGAAATCCTAAAGTTGGGCTATGGGTGTGAAGCGTTATATATTTATAGTACTTGCAATGTTTTCCATTTCATATTTTTATTTAATGAGAAACCCTTTTGTAGGTGCCTGAAGATGTGTAAAGGAAAACTTCACGACTGGAAAGCCTGAGAATTAAAGGCAATAAAGAAAATATGTACGAGAAAAAATTCCATTTCTAATATAATTCAGTTATGTTAGGTACTTAGATAAGTAGGTATTTCCCATGTATTGACTTCATACGATACGAAGAAAAAGAATTTCTGAGAAACTCAATACGAAAAATCTTAAAGAAAACATTTCAAGTAAATGTACGCGAGTAACTTGAACCGTCCGCTCACCGCCTCATATTTACGCAGGGCCTCAAGGACACCACGAGAAACTTTCACCTCCCACGAGTTTCCTATAAGAGAAAGTCAGCCCTTTCAAGCCTGTTTTTTCTACATCCTCCGACCTCGCCTCTAATAAAATCGTGCATCAACCGAAACGTGTAAGTCCGGTCTACAATTTTGTACTTGAACTTGTCGAATAAAATATTACTCAACCAATTCAAATGTGAAATAAAATATGTACGCGCAAACATAATTGCCTTAATTTGTAATAAGCAACAATAATTAACTAAGAAAAATTACAAAAAGAATAAGGAACTAATTTCGTAAACCGTCGATAGCGATTAGATTGTTAATAAGGAACATAACTATTGCTCTTAATTATGATGACGTATCGTTAGGTATAGACGTATCGATACAGAAAAATGCGACATTTTCGATAATGTATGAAGACCGACAGTTTTACATGAAGATCTAGATAACTTTAACATTCGATACGCGCAGGTAAAGACCGCGATGCAATCAATAAGAAAAAAAAGAGATAAAGCAAGAGATAAAAAAAAACCAAATGAGTAGGATCATCGAAAAGGACAGATGTGTGATCAGAAATAACTGATAAATAAAATACTGAACGAGATATCGGGAAAGGATTCAAATGTACGCCGCTCCCGAAGCATTCGAATCTCGATAAGGACGAGCCGGTTCACGATGATGCTCAATTTATTCGACAAAGCGATGGTAAATTCCTACGGCATCATTATAGCTAGGTGTCAATAAAGAAATAATGTTAATTCGATTCTTTATATTTGACGACATATTTCGAAACCTAGACTTCTACAATCTACAAAATACGTGGAGATGAGTTTATAAGCGATTCACAGCTCCTGAGAGTGATAAATAAGCAAGATCGACGAATGCCTAATAGCATTCGTCCAGAAGACAAAGAATAAAATTTGAAAAATATAGCGTGATATAATCGCGAAGTAGATAATGTATCTGACATTTAACTGAGTGATAAATGAAACTGGTTTAAGTAAATCGAACTAAAAACTATGTTAAAAGCCAGCTCGAACTTCAACAGAACAAGTTTCAACGATTCATAAGATTTCATTCAAATGAAGAAAATTGTGAGAAAGTTAATAATAGAATTATAAACTACATCGAAGTAGAAAGCGTTAACTTAGCTGCTAACCGCGAACCTTGGGAAATTGATTTTCCAATGCAGATTAACAAAGATAATATAAAAGCGGTTTTATATTGCTTCACTACTTAACCAAGACAAGTTTCTATTTATTCTAGTTGCTTTATCCGCAATTACGTGGGAAAAACCGACAAACAAATGTAAAAAATTTTATGGTGGTGGAGTCTTACGTCGACGGCTCGCCTGCGGCGGCACCACCAGAGCACCTATATCTGCCGTAAAGCAGCAGTGTAAAAACTGCTGTGTTTCAGTTTGAAGGGTGTAGTCAGGTAGAAGCCACTGAACAGAAGGCGTTCCAACTTAGTGCTCTGGAGTAGCAACGCATCCACATATAACCTCAGATAGGACTTCCGTCCTACTTGCGTGGTCGCGGCAGACAAGTCAGTCCACATCAAAACTCAACTAGAACGAAAGTTCTAGTGCGTGGTCTGAAACCGTAAGTGGATGCTTTGCTACTCGTAAGGTACTAAGTTGGAATGCCTCCTGTCCAGTGTCTTTCGCCTAGCCACATCCTTCAAACCGAAACACAGCAGTTTTCATTGCTTCTTTAAAGCAGAAAAAAATGCAGCGATGGTCCCGCCGCTGGCAAGCCTTCGACATAAGACAACAAAAACCAATACTGCACTAAACTTGTGGTAATATCATATTAAATTAAAACAACGTCAAACTTTTCAAAACAACAATTGTTAATAATAAAAAACAAAACAAAAACAAATTACATGTTTTATCAGAATAAAACGAACACGTAATGAATTTGTACAGGAGATCATGCAATTCAAAAATTATAATAAATAGGTAGTTATGACAATAATGATTCTGATTATATGTTATGGATGCAGCAAATGAGACATCTTCAGTGCGTCAATATCATTTTGTCGAGGCTCGTTGCGTGTAATTTATTATTAGTTCGTTAAAAATACTGACAAGCGTTTCACTTGCAAACGCGTAAAAGGTGCATTATTAAATTTTAAATAAAATGTTTTGCTCTCGGCAACTTCATTGAATTGAGGACAAGAAAAGACTGAAAATTTATATTTTGGCACGTTGAGAAATTGAGGTCAAATAAATAAAAAATAAACATTTATATGGGATAGTAAAGTCAAAAGATATAATTGTACATATTTACATAACTAACATAATTTTTTAAAGTTTTACCGTGACGCCCGCAACGAGGAATAAAAATTTTGAGTTAAACTAGATTATGCCCATGAGTCCGTTCGCGTATATTTAGGTTTTAAAAACATATAATGTTGTAATATACAGTTCGTGGAAAACGCCAATACATCTATTGATTACAACCCACACTTCATACCCGCAGGGGTTGAATAAAAAAAGTGGCCTGCGTTTTTATCCAGATTTCGAACTATCAGCATATTAAGTGTTATTACAATCGGCTCAACGATTTGACCGTGAAAGCGTAACAGACAGACAGACAGAGTGACTTTCGCTTTAATAACATTAGCATGGATTTTGTCCGCAACTATCAAGCTATGCAATAATACCTTAAAGCTTCAAATAACAAGTGACTACTGATCAGATATAACATATCTGACTACCGTTATCGACCACAACTATAATAAATTGCAATAAAGACAAGCATCAAGTACTCAGGAAATGGAACGAAGTTGTCAGCAACGCTGCCGGCGAAACGCTCGCCAAGTGGAAGAAATGTTTCTCATTTCGCACCTTGTTACAGCAACACCACGAGCAAGAGCGTTGTATTATTAAAATAACTGAAAGGAAATTGTATTCCGAAGTTGAAAGCGTAAAAGATTAAAGTAATAGGAAAGTTCTAAGAAAGCTTCGTCGCTGCGAAAATCGTATAATTGACTTTTTCTTCTGGAATGTTCTTTTAAATAAACTTAGATCCTTCAATCCGCAGAGCTCTCGGCTATATTTATCAAAAGAATATTACGTTCTTATAAATAAATATTATTTTCCATTCCACGAAACGGTATATTTTTTTGAACATTGTCAAAATCTTCTTATGTTCCAATAATATAACATTGAAATTAGTCCGCCAACCAGCGCTTGGACTAAGGCCTTAACCCTGTCATCGATAAGAGGAGACCCGTGCCCAGCAGTGGGACAATAATGGGTTAATAATAAGGATGATGAATATCAAATTTGCGTTCGAGTATTTGCTTTGACAGGCGGCAACTTTTAATGTAGCATCGGACTTCTTAAATAGATTCATTGAATAAAATGAACGGAAATACTGAATCATATAGGTATTTCTAAATCCTGTAATAGCACTAAATATTTGAATACGTGCTTACCTTAATTGGGTTAGTAAAATGTTCAACCCACGAAATCCTCGAACATAAGAGATGCTATTAAAAAGTTCGCTTACCTGAAAATAAAAGAAAAATTAAATTAAATATTACTATAATTGAGCAACGAATTTGTTTTTTTTTTAAACATTATAGTAGTAGAAAACGCGTATGCAGGCAATCTGACGTTAAGTGGTAACTGCCCATGGACATTTGTATTTAACCTTGAATAGATCCGAAGTCCTATCTGAGGTCACACATGTATGCATTTCTACTCCTGGGAACTAAATTGGGATGCCTCCTGTCCTGTCGTCTTCTGCCTGACCACACCTGACCAGTGCTTACACTGATGGTTTACTGCAGAAATAGGTGTAGCGGTGGTGCTGCCGCAGGCGTGCCATCGGCATAAGACTATCACTATTGATTACCATTTCTAACAGCACTTGTAAATCAAATAGTAAATCTATGTCGATCTGGTAGGAAGATAAATTGATTATCTTGATCCGGGCATCAGTACCTGTATTAATCCGAGACTTATCGTATAAAGAAGGAAAGGCCGATGCTAGAAATACGGAAATTTACATCATCATCAACCCATTATTGTCCCACTGCTGGACACGGGTCTTCTCTCATAGATGATAGTTTAGGCCACAGTCCACCACGCTGGCCAAGTGCGGAATCGCAGACTTAAATTTACATAATAATTTTAATTTTCTTTACATTTCTCAACTTTAATTATTAATAATTTTGGAGCTGTCTTTAACATCGCATCGCGGGACAGTAATCGTTTTTTTTTTTTGCAACGCAGAATTGTGTTTCTACATAATAACGAACAGACAGCAAATAAAAATGCTAGTTTAAATAAATATTTAACACGAGACAGAGCACTTAGCGCCATGTCGTACATCGACCCGCACTAAAATTAATTACGAAATACATTCATGCACTTGACTCGATTAAACTTAGTCTTGTATAAGAATAATAAGAATGAAAAACATGAAACCTAAACCTAATAATTTTGAAAATCTCTCTTAATTCTTACGTTAAAAGTTAAATTGCTTATTAATGAACGCTATGTAAATTTTAATGTAATATACGAGAACCTTATTACATTACATACAAATGCCCTGTGCATTTAAATGCACTAAATGCACAGGGCATTTAGACGTCATAAAAAAGCGATATTATTAACCATCAGTGAGCAATAAAAGTGTTTTCTTACTATTTAAGGCAGTACCGCGGTTATAAAAAATATTACGTTAATGTCATGAAATCTCTAATGGACCTCGTTTTGCATTATGTCTGAAACGGTAATACCTTATACTTTTATTTGACGACATCGTTAAGTATACTCTTTCGGACCTCACAACTACACTGACCTGATATGGATTATCATTATCGGATACCTACGGAACGTCATGAAGGTCTATGAAAGGTTTTATCGATCTCATATTATATTGACCGACAGTTTGACCTGCCACGAAAAGTACGGCAATGATTTGCTTAAATTATGACGTTTAAATTAACATACTAACGATATACTTATCAGTGACGTGGCCTGGAACAGTGTCAGGCAAGTAGGTAGTGCACTAGTAGGTAGGGCCTTCTGTTCAAGGATAGACATACAGTTTGGACTCTTGTTGGGCTGATGCCCACATTTGGGCAAAGGATAGGGGTAAGGTGATTTCGTAAGCTAAGCACTTGGCGCCTTAAGTTTAAAAAAATAAACTGTGAGCTAAAGAAAATGTTTGAAATATTTACTGTGTTGTTAAATACACACTACAACAATACACACAGATACAGACAATAACTATATACAAACAATAAATAACATGAATACGCAAACAATAATATACAAAGATATATTATATGGAACTTATGCCCACTTCACCTTTCCTA